>JALBCR010001496.1:117500-252500 GCA_030710515.1 Abscondita cerata | reverse complement strand
TACATATAAACACCTATGCCGTGCATTCCTAATAATGTCCGTACACGTTGCGTAGCCAAGAGAGGGAGAGGTTTGACCACACCGTAATGTATTTTTTCTATTTTGGGTCGTTTACAGAGCTATAAAAGCACCCAAATGAGTTCTTTTATAGAAATAGAACAATTTTTATTCCGAACGGTGGTAACACTGATAACGTCCAAGATGTCATTACCTTCGGTGTACATTAATTTAAATCATAATTAATGTTCAGTAGATTTATTTATCCACTTATTTTTATTTCCACTAATTTGTTTTTAATGAAACATATGATAAATGTATTAATTAAACTTAAACTAGCATTTAAACCAAAGTTTAATGAAAATATTGCCACCTTACAACTACACTTCAAAATTACCTAAATTTAAAAACTAGCGAAATTTTATTTTGAAATCAATCTGAAAAGCCCAAAATAGAAAATATAGTATAAAGAATTAGTTTCAGAAGGAATTTTAGCGACTCGTACTTTCGAAACTGTACTCGTCTTATAAATTGCGTCTTCTGAAACTAGTTCTTTAATATACTATTGCTGAATAAACGCATGCGTGAATTTTAATTTGTGAACTTACACTCGCGCTTTTAATAAATTTGAATGTGAATAATTTGTGAAGGGATAATAAAAAATTGCTGCTTATCTTCAACTTCTTCGTACATTTACAATTTTTTCAAAAAAAAGTAACTTATTGATTAGTATTGTAGTAAACCTTTACTTACATATGCAAAGTTGAAGGTTTCACACCACATAAAAAGCAACGTCTTAAAGCCATAATATTAAATTACACTACCTGCAGGTTCAATAATATGTAACAAGTAGAACGTTATGTAAAATCACAAAGAAAAGACTAAAGAACAAATATTAAATAAAACTGTGTAATCTGATAAAGATGAACATAACCACAGAAATATGAACGAACGTACACAAATTTCCGATCATGCGCAAAACGTACTATTAACGATAGATATATAAAAAGTAAAAATAAAAAAGTCAAAAAAATTCAAAAAGTCCGCGACCCCCAACCTTGAAATTCCATCTGGTTCAACAAAATTCTCAAAATCGTCTAGATTTTGTGTATTCTCATCATATATATAAGATATTAAAGCGGCAGACAACTTGCGATCACGTTAAGTAGGTATTATTTTACCTATGATCACGTTTTAACCGTCAATTTTGACGACCTAAAAGGACCATCGTCAGAGATAGTGAATCCACATTTCAATTACGGCAGGTCTAACAGATAACTATCATCAATATGGACTTTGCTAAAATACCGTAAGTCTGCCGATCGCTGGCTCTTAGGCTAAAATAGATGCACTAGAAACATGCCGCACAAATAATTTCTGTAAATAAATAAAAGTACTGAACGAATTCGAAATGTTTTTGTATTTTTTCAGATTACCTTATTTTTACCTCCCCTAGGTATTAACAATGGTCCAAACATTTTGAGGATAAAATATCATAGTCGTCCAGCGTTTTGGATTGAAAAGTTCAAACTTGACCAACTCCTTTGGGTTTAAGAACGCTGCGTGGTACCAATCATAGTTTTGAATTGATCAGTCAGGACAATGTTCTATCAAACTGACTTAACTTATCAGTCAGCTTCATCAAACTAAACTATCAAGTCCACAACAATGACGTCACACTTTCTGTCTGATAAATTTTCTAAGACCTTCCGTTTTCATCGGTCAGTTTGAAGCGTACAATATGATTGAAATTTATGTAGTTATTATGTCGGTGTGTTCTCAGTGACTTTTGTATGTAATTTATCTAATTATTATTTGCTCGTTATTTTTCTACTACTTGTTGTTGTTCGAATAGTTTTATCACGTCATTTATTTCCAGCTTTTTGCGTAAAACTGATTAATAGTGTGACCATCACATTTGATGAAAACATTCTACACTGACAGTCAAGTTTGATCAACTGATTGATAATGTGACCAGGGATTTAGTTATTATCAGTTAACATATTAATACACAATAAATACAAGTTAAGCTTATATGATAAATAACGTGAACATATTTGTTTGTAGTCTATTTTTAAAAGCATTTATCGAAGTTTCGTATCTCAAAGTCGTTCCAATTTAATTATTGTTTGTACTAAAGACTGTAAGATCACGGTCAAACTTACGCTTAAAAAAATATCAATTATATTTCTCGATATAAAATAAATGTAATACTTCAGCTTGTTAGTTTGAACTATTGTACAGTTTCTAGAAAATCTCAAATTATATCTACATTTATTTTAATAAAATAAGTATGTCTGTACACTTACACTCTATATTCCTATTTTCAATTATACATAAATTTAAATACAGATAACAGTCAAATACTTTATAAAAAGAAACAAAAGCAACCATATTTAGATAATTGAGAAACTAAGCTACGCTTAAAGACAAAAGAAACTAAAGTCATATAATTAAATAATAGCACCATCTGAATTTCACACGTTAACCAAATAGGTACAGACTCCAATATACATTTACCATAGCATAACATTCTATAAAGAACGTAACCTTAGAACTGCTCACCATTAATCATCTTGAATTAATCTTAGACGATCACCTTCGTTACCACTAATGAGTGCTCCGGTTGAACTATTACTAGAACTAGTATCTGATTCATCACTAAATTCTACTTCACCATTTATACTATGATGTCCCGAGGCGGTTACTAAATTTACTCCATCAGCATGCTGCGAAACGGACCGAGCTGCACGTTGAAATGGATTTTCCGCTTGATAATCGAAGGTTCCACCTCCGCCGTGAGAATTTTGATTACTCGAATTCATTAGAGGCGTCGTGTCGTCTGAATCTGAGTCGCTGTCGGATGAGTGATGTGGCTCGTGTTGCGCGAATACTTTTCTTTTGCATACAGGACAAACTCGTCGATTTTTCGTCAACCAAGGATCGATACACTTGCAGTGATATGCTGAAAAAACTTAACGTGTTGAGTCGGTTAAACATAGGAACGCACTATACCATGTGCACAAGGAAGCACCCGTAATTTTTCACCCTCAATATAATCCTCCAAGCAAATTGCGCATGTGTCGTAAGGATCTCCTTTGGCAAATTTACAAATGGGAATTTTATTAAGAGTAGAAGATGGTAACCTATGCCTGCGTTGTCTTCTGCGATCTTTAATAAATTTAACAATCTACAACAAATATTTAGAGATCATTAAAAAATGAGTAAACGCAACGCTTACCATAAAAATAACCATAACTATAAAACATATTCCAACAACAATGGCAAAGGGTATCAATAAATTTGAATTAAAATTAAAAGGCATTTCGGAGTTTATTATGACGAAATAATTTGGACTGCAATAAACTGATTCCAATATTCTCCCTGTAGTTTCACTAACAAATACGGAAGGTATTTCAACGCCTGTTTTGTTTTTTGCGGACATCGGTTCCAATTCGTCAGACCCCACGTTATGTACAATGACTCCGTGATATGAAACGTTTTGAGCCATTCGTATTTTATGTTCGAACGAGCAGTTCTCAGGCGATCTCGCTATTACTACTATCCATTTTCCGTTGTAGTCGGTGATGTTGGGGGGGCCGCTGAGCGATGAACATGCATCTGGTGGATTGGCATACGTTAGCATTCCGCGTAATCCTGGAATAGTGTGTAAGTGTAGAGATTTCAATTGTCAATAAACCAAGTACAAATTAGCCGGATTAAACATTTTCATTTTGTTACCTCATGCCTAATTTATTTTTATTTACTTTTCGAACTTATAATATTTATGAAATACTAAGAATTACTACAGTGAAAAATTTATGTGTGGTATAAATAGTTTACCAAGGGTTTTTCAATAAATCCCATTGCAAAGCATTGCGGTTTCAGTTGCTTAATCATGTTTCGAAAATTTTACTTTTAAGCAAAATCCAATTATCTCTCAGAAACTGTTGCTTTGAACGACATTGTAAAGTATATCTTTTTGGGACAGAAGAAGTTGGAGTATAAAAATATTTAAATAAGAGTTTGATACAGGAAGGCACAAAAAGATTAAGACATTTTAAAGGTAAAAAAAAGTGCTGCATGTAGCGCCTCTTGAAGTCTACCTCAAAAATGAGAACGGATTTCGAATTCTCAACCCAAAAACCGTGAAGAAAAAAAATTATCTAAGAAAAACTAATAACTTTGACGGTCTGTATTTCGGAAACTATCAAGTTTTGGACTAAGGTAATTTAGGTTAAATCGGCATATTTTAGTCCCAGAAATCTACAGTAGTTCTATGTACACGGAATATCAGGACACCCTGTATAACGTGGATTCAAATGAAAAATTGGGGTGGACAGGCCGTGGAATAAAATTATTTAAATTATTTTTATAGTGAAACCAAAGGTACAGCAAAATAAAGCGTGGTGGCGTGATACTCTGCATTGAGACGTAATATAAATATAACCTAAAAATTGCGATCTATCGCAGAGGAATCTGAGATCACTCTAGAAACATTGCTCATTTACGAAGCGCTGCTGTTCTGCTGTGAACGCAGGAATCAGATACATTTTGGAATTTTAATGCTACAGTTATTGTTCTCTATGGCAGTTACCATTTAATTTACAAACTACAAATTTTGTGATTTGATTGTATGTGATTAACTAATATTGATAACCTCATTATCTAAAGAATCAAAGATGAGAGAAGTTCTGATAAAACCGATACTTTTGTTAAGTACATATTGAATAACATTTTGTTTATGTAAAGTTATGTTTGGATTGATCTTTACTGGCCGGCGTTTCGGTGAAGATCAACAGAGAGCAATTTCTCGAGCTCGTTAATTCAATAGGCAGCGCAGTCGAACATGAAAATCTATAATAAAGCAAAACTATAAGTACCAGTCAAACATAAATTACGATCGGAGATCGCTACAAAGTATCCAGTTAAAGTATAAGTACCCTATTAGGTACCTTAAATTCTTACCAAGTTTATCAAATTACTTTGTTAAAAAAATTACCAAATGTCAAAGAAAATTCCAGCACAGTTTTTTATTTGAATTTTATTTTTTATTTTTAAAGTTTGGTCATGTACTTAATTAACATCCTGTATGTACAGGGTGAGTAAGTTTAGTGTTCCCTGGGGAGTTTAGGCCACTTCCCGACATTTTACAGGAAAACTAACTAAAGGGTGTCGAGCTCGATTTTTGAGAAAATTTGAAAGCCGCAACCCGCATCCCGCTATATCTTCAAATAAAATACAAGGCGTTTTTCACATTTGGTCCAAAACGAAAACTGATCATAACTTTTTTATTTATGAAAATTTTTGAAATCTGCTTACGCATCATAGAGGCACTTCTTAAATACAAAACCAGTGGCCTAGTCAGAAATGTTCTTAAAATAATTTTTATTGTTTAGTATACATATGGGAGCCATGTGTATATAATTTGTTTGTCATTAGATTTCTTATTTTTCGTAGATTAAAAAATGTAGCATATGTCATGATTTTGTTTGAAAAAAGTTAGTAAAAAAAATTTTTTGCCCTGTAAAAATGCACGAAATAAAGTCGACGGAAGAAAAAGTTGCGGAAAAAAAACAACAAAAAATGCGACGAAAAAAGGCCGAGGGAAAAAATCGCATAAAGTGGTCAGTAGCGATAGAAATTTTCCTCTCAAAAATCATCAGGAAGCTACTCCAATCAATTACTCTACAACCATTTCTTAATTGATTTATTCATCTTCGCTATTACCTATACTTTGATTATTAATTATTTGCAATTATGTTACAATCTTTAATTAATAGAAATGTAGAAGCACAGCAATATTCTGTTAAATTCAAATATTGCTGTGATATACGTTTTTATGGGCATCGTCCGCCGGCTTTCTTTTATTGTGATTTTTACACTCCAACTTTTTATACCATGTGTTTTTCCGCGGCCTTTTTTCCGGAAGATTTTATCCGACTATATAGCTATTAAAGATTAAATTCAGGTTTATTTACTTGAAAAAAATGTTCTTAATGTAAATCACATATCAATTATATACATTGTTTGTAGTTGTCGGCAAAATAGAAACAAACTGAAAATACAAAAATACCATCCGTAACGCCCATTAACGCAAATATAATTATCATGATCTCACTCGAGGTGATTTCGCGTCGAGGTGATTTCGCGTCGATATGATCTTCCGCCGAAGTGATTATGCGTCAAAGCGGTGAGGTGGAGATGGCGGCGTCAAAGTGGAAAAGAGTGAGAAATATCGCCTCGTACTAGAATAGTGACTTTTTCACAGGAAAATGTTCAGAATTCTTCGATTTTCTGGCAACAATTCAATTTCAATTCATATTAGCATAAGGAGAAAACGTTTTTATACAGTACTCGGTTAAAGGGAGATTAAGTTAATGAAGTGCTTGTTCGTATAATTTTGTATTATAGCACAAAAGTTAAGATCATATCCTGAGCATTTCTTTGTAAGTTATCTGTCAATGGTTATTATGTATATCGTATTCTTTTTCAGATTAAATAATTTAGTAATTTTTGATAAAGAAAAAGATTTATTCTATAAGATATTCAATCATTAATTTAACTTCCACATGTCATCAATTTTATTCCCATTCCATTCATCTCTGATTTTTACTGAATACATTTCAAAAAAACACTTTTTAAGCACACTGTTTTCAATTTCAGCCAAATGAGACTACATCACACACTAATGAATAAAAATTAAGGACATTCCTGATGAAATTGAAAAATTGATTATTTGCACTCCGTATGTTCACTATTTTTTAATTATTGGCGTTATAGAATCACGTAATAATAATCAAATCTCTTAAAAAATGTTTTGCGCCAAAATATATTCAAAATAAAATCGATGAATTTGACGAGGCTATAAAACGCACCCTCAGTAATGACGTTAGTACCTTTATCGACGCAGGCGCAGTTTAGGTTTTTTAAAAATGTCATTTTGACTTTTATTGGTTCCTAGTGGTAAACTCCCAAACTAATAATAAATTTAAACAGTAACTACTATATCTATGGTAAATACAAATGAAAAACGCAATACAGTATATGACGCTATGCTCACGATAAAGATTGTGACATCATCTGTGTATTTGAATAAAATGCCGATACTTTTGCTACATAACAAGTAATCGCATGTTCTTTAAAATTTACAGGTACATATAATTTTAAGATTATTTTGAACGTTATCGCAATACTTCAACGGTTTTTTTATTTTTTTGTAAACATTCCTATTGCGTATAAACTTACAAACAAATCGATTTTGAAAAATTTTTTAATGTGTGGCGAATATCATAATTTCCGCTTAAAACTTACCGAACCGTACAACATATTAACACCGTCACGCTATGTACGTAAGATAGACAAAGTATATTCGGCATGTGATGTTGCTAACTGAACCATGACCTATGATTGTGCGTTATCGTTTTCTGGATGTGCATCCGAAAATAGAATTGTCTTGCATTATCAATTAGTAACCGAGAGTATCAAACATTGTAAATTAAAACGTATTTTTTTTAAATCGCTGTGAATTTGCTGCTCGGTACCGATTCATGGGTTTTCGTGCAACATATAAATTAACGTGCTATTTTTTCAACGCCAATGCCGCCGGAAAAAGTGATATAACTAAATTGAAGTTAATTGTTGATTAATTACAATACATGAATACTATTCACGTTTACACACAATGTCTTCTCAAAGAAATTAAATAGGCTATTTCTTGCCAATTTTTATTGCAGCAGGTCACCTATACACAAACCCAAATTAAGGTTTTTAATATACTGGGTTAATGGTACATTGTAAAACTACCCCTTTTTGCTTCAATATAACTCTTCACAGGCTCAATAATTTACAGTATCTCGCAGCGTATTTTCCTACATAATCTTTGTTTTAATGTGTACTTAATTGATTAACTAGAACTAACATTAAGAAAATTATCTCCTCTTATTGATGATTTGAGGTCTCTAAATATTACATTTATTTTGATAACAAAATCAAGGCCCAATGCCATTAAACCTGCTGAAAACCATTAAAGAATATAAATTTGACTCAGTTGTATGGAAAACATCCCAGTACAGCTGCACAAATATTTGCGTTTTTATCAATTGCTCATCTGCAGATTACTGATATTAATGAAATGAAGCTATATAGATTATCAAGTAATATAGCTAAACAATTTAATTCATAATTAAATTATCAATCCTACACGATTCAACTAAGTATGTAGGTATAGGTGATGATAAACTTCATAAGTAATTGAAAATTTGATTAATAATTAAGGTTTTAAAAAAACTAATCAAGTTGATCATTACAAAATGATAGGTAATGTTGTTCTACATTTGTTAACAACATTGATTATAGACAACTCATTTAGATAAGAGTTAGGAAGTGGAACATGATAATAATGCAACTTTTGAAGTTTAAAAATCCTTACTATTCTAATAATCATTATGAAATACCTATAATCAGTAGTGATTATCATGATATAATGGTTAAAAATGTTTAAAAGTAAACTGTTCATACCTTCATATGGCAATTGTTTTCCGAAAGAAGAACCTTTATCTCTAAATTCTTCAGCAATATAGTGTCCATCCTTAAACCAGATCAATTACTAGCAACCATAATAATAATAATAATCGAAACAAAATACTTACTATAGGTAATACGAGTACATCTGAAACTGCATACTTTAAGAGACATAATGCTATAAATACTTGGTATATTAAAGACCGTAGTACCGCCATTTGTTACATTACAACAACCAACTTACTACTGTGCGCATAGTCTCGAACCACCTGAAACAAGTTGAGGTTTAAATGATACCCAAGAATAAAACAGTTAAGAGAATAGCTTTTAACTCGATGAATTTTATTCAATGACAAAGTAAAGATTTAAATAAATTAATATAATATTTACGATAAACAACAGCTACTGTCAAACAAATAACCTTCAATATTACGTAGTTGTAAACTTCACCAAACACTTAAATATTTTACATCACATAGAATTCTGCACGTTATTCCTAAACGAATAGTTTTAAATTCGCCCCAAAATTATAGAAATACGTTGCAAACAGCAAAACAAACACCGTGTAAATTAGTTTATTAATAGATTTTAATTTGACAAGCAGATTAAAAACATGATAAAAATAATTAAGTGTAGCAATGCTACGAAATGAAATTCCTAACTGACATAAAAGTCATATGGAATGGAACTAATGTTTTAATTGTAATGTGTAAATATTAAACATATAAATGATAACATGAAACCATGAACTACGAGGGAGTGTTTTATTATATCAAATGTTTGTTTTGAACAGTGCAGGGCCGGCTCAAACAATAATACAACAAATTTGTACAGGGTGTATCATAATGAATTGGAAACATTTTAACTGTAGAAAGCTGAGTTCAAAATATTAAGATTTAACCCAATTTACTTAGATAAATGTGGCTACTTACTGAGTTACAAGGTGTTTTATTTGAAAATTTATAAACTATTTGTACCTAGTACTTTAAAATCATGCGAGGTATCCTTGTCATACTTGGAAGGAAGTCTAGGTACTGAACTCGCAACTAAATTATGTTAAAATTAGGTTTCTGGCTACTGCCAGAAGCCAGAGGCATACGACAGTGGCAAGTGGTTTGTTGATCCCTCCCAAAATCTACGCCACTGACGTAATTGCCATTTTAGCACAATTTTTCGATTCTCCAATACCTGCTTTAAAAATAAGATACTCTTTCTTCGTAACGATAACGTCATTATTTTTCGAGATATTCAAAGTCAAACATAACGCTACACAGTTATTTTGATTTTAAAGTGTATCAATTATGTCTGTGTTTTTGTGCCATAGGACTGCATTTAGTACTCAAATGAAACGTCAAACATAATGCTATTTATTGGAATTTATTGAATCGAATAGATGCATTCAATATTTAAAAACAACATGTGGTTCTGAAAAGAACCATTTTGTTCAAATCTACATAGGAGAATAATCTTTAACACGAAAACATCAAAAAGCAAATAAAACACTCTGTAACTCAGTAAGTAGCCACATTTTATCTAAGTAATTTGGGTTAAATCTTAATATTTTGAACTCAGCTTTCTACAGTAAAAATATTTCGAATTCAATATGATACACTCTGTATACCCGAATCACAGGCAATAAACAATTATGTACCGGGTGGCCAATTACAAGGGCACTCGGACCTATCTCGAAAAGTATAATTATTGCAAAGACTTTGGTTAAAAACATTATTACTAAAATGGACGGAAGAAAATTCTGGAAATTATATCTAAGTTTCTAAAATAAACGCCAGGGAGCGTAATCGCATTCTTGGATTGTAAATCCAGTTTTTTGAGAGTCGTGATAGGTGATGTTGGTCGTAGACACTTTGCCCAATGGACATAACGTCGAATAGACACAACGCCGAAACTTGGACACAACATCGAAACGAATTAATGAACATATAGCCGAAACTGGACATAACGCCGAAATCACCTGTTGGACACAATACCGAAAATTGACACAACGCCAAAATCAGTAATTGGACATATCGTCGAATGTAGACACAAGATGGATTACCTTTTAAATTAACCGCTTTTCCCTGCAATCACTTCTGGTGCTGAAGTTTATTCCGTTTGGTTTGCTACTCCTAATACGGAGCTTGACCATTTAAACCCGCCCGTTATGTATGCTCCCAGTTCGTAATTTGTGGTAACCTTTTACTTTATAATTTAAATTTTCCATCCACTGTCTGTTATTGAAATATGAAAATAGGCTATTTAACGACAGGTATACGTCATCTGTGAAAAAAGGTCAATTGTATGTAAATCTAGGCAAGAGCAACAAATCTATTTGTTTGTCCTTTATGAACTTATTTTTGGTATACTTTCTTATATAATAAAGCGCCTATTTTTTCATGTCTGTCTCCGAAATTAAACGGGTACTTCCAGACGTCGTAGACTTGAAATTCGGCATGCCGATGGGTCTTGCCTTCAAACCACAGGCTCAATAAAACGGGAAAAAAACGGAAAACCGAAAATTTCCATTCAGAGGCGGGGCCAGAGGCGTCTCCGTCCGCCATAAGTCTAGCATTATTAAATTCATGCACTAAAATTTGCCTGACAATCGACAGGCTTTTAATCTAATAGTCCTACACATGTCAAGAAAATTGAAGGTAAATCTATAATTTTACGTTATTTGAAAAAGAGAGAGTTCGTTGCATATAAGTTAAAAATTTGTTAGTCAATCAGTGCATAGACTTAAAATTAAAATTTAACCAATCGGTTTTTTATAACTAACTAAAATTTAAAGTAAAAATAGTGCTATTTTGCCTATTTTTATAAAAATATAAAAATATGATTTTTATTAGGACCAGTTGCACAAACTTAGTTAAATTAAACCACAGCGGTTAAAAGCAATCATAAGATAGTTGGTGTCACCACCTCATAAACAGTTGCCATGTACTACTGTTGTGTGTACTACTGGCTACTGATGTTTTATTAGGTTGGCAAGAATTTGAAATATTGGCATCAATATACTACAAATTTTTACAAATATTACATTTTGAAAATCAATCATTATTATACTATTCTTTTAACTACTATTTGGTGCAACTTACATTAACAACTGTCATATATTACCAACTTAATTCCGCAATGTTCTATACAAGCATTTCATATCCGAACCTTCATCACTGTCTTTCTCGTCTTATTTCCAGGTTTTTAGAATAATGTTTTTGTCCTTGATTTTATTTTTTACTCGTCATAATTTCCGTTCACTAGCTTATGGCGATATCTGGTGTGAATGAACCAATGAACTGGGAGAAAATAAACATTGGGATCGGTAGGCATATATTATCTCCTCTCGGGTCTTTTTCACATTTCTACTGTTTTTCCAATAGTTGTAAAAACCAATATAAATTTTAGTCAAAGTTTCATTCACTAGTTAAAAATATTCTCTTTCGGGTGGCCGAATCCAATCAATATGCTTTAGGTAGAGCTCCGAGTTTATGAACGTCCAGATTTATTGGCGCTTTGAAGACATTCGGCAGAATTCCAATTAGCAACATTAAAATATGACTTTTTTCAATATCACCCCTTCCTGAAGTCTTAACAGTAAATACGCTTTTTCTGATAGAGAATTTTCGGACAGTACAGAGAAAAATCCCGTCTATTCCTTATTCATATTAATCTCAAATCTACAAGGTACACTTTTTGAACTTGAAACACACATTTTTTAAAACTTGGATATAGCAGCAATAATTCGTATTTACGCTTAATACGTAGTGATAATTAAACGTAATATGTAAAATGCAGATGGAACAACGATTTTTAAATTATTTAAAATGAAAGTAATACATAACAAATAATTTGAATTTATTTCAAACAACTCGGATGATGTCATCGTTCAAAAGTCAGTGACGAGACGTCATAATGAAATTTTTACATTATAAATTTTCTATTCAAACGTTTTTTTTGAAAACATTAAATGACGCAATTATAAATGATATGTTCTAATGAAAATTTTGTCACACACAGTTATGCGAAGTTATGATTCAAATACATAAGGGATGTTAACTACATGCGTTAACGCCGTTGACATTATTTATAGGCATTAAATCTACTTTGCTGTAATCAGCATCAAGACATTCATTGCATTGAATTATAAATACACACTAACTGTCTAAATAATGGTCACGCATAGTTAACAACCTTAAGTTTTTAAATCAACTCTTTGCTTCCATCTGTTGACATTTTTATATTAGGTACGTTATAATCTTCGTTACGTGTTAAGTGTTAACACGAATGCTGCTATATCTCACAAAAGCATATAACACTGAAAAAAAACATTTGTTATAAATGAAAATACCATTTATATTATGGACAACTTTATAGTTCAGTTGCGATAAATAACTTGGGTTTGCTGAAATGAATCATTTATGTTAAATGGGTAAAAAGTAAGTGCAAGTAATACTTGTCATAAGTACCATAATTAATAGTCGCTATTAGATTTTTGTAATTAAAGCAAATGCACTGATATTTGTCGTTAATGTAGTTTCAGTTAGGACAAATAAAATTGGTAATACATACTAATAACAACTTCACTTGGTATAAAAACACTACATTTGCAATAAGTGGGTATTCTGTTTGTTACAAATATTATAGTATTCAGTATAAATATAAAGACAGTAGTCTTTACGTTAATATTAAGTTAACACTAATGAAGGGGGTATTTATCAGAAATGCTTTAAAAGTAGTTGAAGTAAATAGAAAATTAGTTCCCATAAGTTTAGAGCTACTTACACATTGTTTTAAATTTGAAAATAAAACATTTATATGTAAAAATCTATATTTAGTCAAGTGGAAAATATACAACGTTTACAAACAAAGGATATTATTTGTTTCGAATCAACAATGTGTTAGCTTACAGAAAATCTCACCATTGACATAAATATAATAACATTCACGAAAAAAAAGAAATCTCTACACACCTATACTTAGTAACTACAAAACATTAACTTAAAAATAGAAATTCAACCATAAGATTACTATTAATACAAACAAAAAAAACTGGTAAATCTATCTAAGCACTAATATCATAATAAAAATGGCAAATACAGTAGATAATATTAAAACATCAGTAAGTAAACTTAACACAAAGCCGCATAGTATTTGTTTCAACTGACTAACTAAAATGAAATAAACTAAATACTGGCATATTTCTGTACAGATAATAAAACATCACTTACGTTATATTTATGTAACATGACCAAATTACAATTTAAAACTAAAAAGAAGTCATTGTAACGGTATTTATTATTTGGTACTTTAGAATTCAAATTTCATATTTTAGAGTTAACAAAAAGCTACATACTTTTGATCACTGTGCGAAGATGACACAAGATGAGCTGAATAGCAAACATCTTCAAATAAAACTAATTTAGTTGTCCCGGATAAGCAAGGCGAGGTCCACTCTTTTTAAATATGGAATGTATAGTTTCAATATTGAGCATGTGAAAAGCTTCATCGTTAATCTCCTCCACTAAATACAAAAAACACTAATAAGTTTATAAATTCAAAATAGGTTGTATATTACAGCAGTGGTGATATTTAATCCATGAAATTCAAAACAATTAGAAACTAACAAAACTGTTTGATTTATTTATGGATTAATTTTGTATCATTTAGTTTGTATAAAATACTTAGAATATTTAAAAAAATAATTAAGAATACGTGAGCTAAAAGATTGAATACACTATTTTACACTGTAAAAAAAGTGATTAAAAATTATGCATAGAGGCTACTCTCGCCACTGTGGGAATAAACTGCAGAACACACAACAAAGCAGTTTATTATGGCAACGAAAATTCGTGGGCGATTAAATGAAACAAACAAAAACACTCCCTTATAGGCGAATACTAACAAATATTATTAGCCAGGTGATATTTAAAACAAACTATAGCAGTTCTGTATAAGAATATTAAATTTAGGTAAAAACAAGTTTGTCCTTTCTAAATAGGAACATGCAGTAACGTAATAGATAAAAGCAGTGGCGGCTTGTCCATATGGTCAATTGGTCAATGACCTCCCAAAAATGTTGACAATATATAAAAAAATATTAATTATTACGTGTTTTATTAAAATAGGTAATTTACTCGCAAAAGTCGCAAGTATAATAACTTAAAATTTATCGGCCGTCGTTCGTAATTTATCATCTTCAACCTTGGGCTGGCGGTGCGAATTGTCCTCATTGAATTAGATCTACCCGAAAACTCGAAAAACGTGCAGCGCCCGAATAAACGCGAACGTCCGAAACAATAATCAACTTTGGGTCATGAGCCGGATCCCGCAGTTTACGTTGATTTCGTATAAGGTGTATAACTACGCTCGATTTTTGATTCGATTTTCGCGTGTTTTAAATCAATTTAAGAATTTATATTGATATGTTTTACTGTTGTTGTGTTGTTTTGTAAAAATACTATTTTTGATTCGCGTGTGCATGTGCTATAATAGAAAATGTCGGTAGTGCAGAAAATTAAACAACTAAAAAGTGCTAACAAACTTAATTTTACAAAATTAGTTGAGTTCAAGGCAAATGGTCGTCCTTTGCCAGAACTAAGTTTACGACAGACTAGCAAAGACAAAAATAAAGATGTTCATCGAAACTTTCGCAAGGTAATGTACGATTTAGCTAACTGGATATGTGATTGTGAAATATCAAATGTATTTTACTGTTTTGTTTGTTTATTATTTTCTAAAGACTCGTCAGACTCGCTATAGTCCAAATCGGGTGTCAGAGATTTAAAACATTTAAAAGAGGAAATAAAAAACATGTTTCGTCTGCAGAACACATGAAATGCTCGGTAAATTTTGCAACCGTAGGAAATGTTGATATTCGTACACAGCTAGACAATGCTTACAGAAAATCCCTTAGAGATTTTAATGAGAATGTTTCGAAAAATCGCTATATTTTGAACAAAATTGTAGATTGTATAAAATTTTGGGGTGCATTTGAGTTATTTATATTTTTTAAGTATGCCTATTTTTTAAATTAATTTTTGACCTCCCAGTATATATGATTGACCACGAGCCGCCACTGGATAAAAGTACTTACCCACGAATTCAGGATAATAATGTTTTAGACCCCAATCTTCCAATAATTTCTCCATGGATGGGGAATTGATTCCAAAAACACATCACCAAACAAGCACACCTAATTATTATTAACGTCTTTCGTATGTATCGCCCCACGTCTGTATCGGTCGCACACTAAATGCTATACTTGCAAACATGCACAAATTAATATTTTGCTTGCTGACTCTATATTCGGATGTTTCTGTATTTGCAGCAAATCACAGAGTATTGTCTCAACAAGTTTTCAAATTAGAACAAATGTTACACACATTCATCACAATTTTTTATTTCACGGTAGCCTAATCACTAATGGTAACTGAACTTATTCCCGTAAACTTCAGATTTCTTAGAATATCTCAACTTTTTAGTAGCATCAAGTGTTACAGATTATTAACAGTAAATACGCACTTCTACCAAACCGTTTTAATTTGAAACAAGTTTTGCTTATAGTTATATTAAAAGAAAAGATGTTTGGCGATAATAATATTTCATTTATTGCTACTTGCTACTGTCTTATTTTAAATGTGCGACTATTTTTGTCAGTGAATGGAAGTGCAGATAATATGTTGGGATTTTATCAATGTAGGTACGTACATCAATGATAATACGATCACTATCAAATATATATTACACTTATACGGTACTATACCTACACAATCAGGTCTGGTCCTTTTACCTCCAGTTATCTTTATCAGTTGGTTAACTACAATGGAAGCACTGTATTGAGCCATCCAAATTTGTAGAAAGGCGAGTTGCCAAAGCGATTAACCAACAGATAAAATTAACTGGACGTAATTACCTTTTATATTACTTCTACATATACTTGATCTGTTAGATTCGCACAACGCTCCACAAAATTGTGCGTGTGTGACTCGTCGCAAGCTGTTTTGTCGCCTCCGGTGGGTTTGCTAGCTGTGGAATTTAGTAAATAAGATACAATTGTACAAATGCAACTGCGAAAAGTTATTCAAATATAAACGAAGTCAACGAATAAACCCAAGGATTGACCGCAATATTTCTAATGCCGTATAAATAGTATAATACTGATTATTCACAACCAAGTATTTCACACAATGGCGACAAATTTCGGTTTCGAGTCTTCGAAAACCAACTCAAATATTCATACTTCCTTTAGATTATAAATGCGTAGAATTTGTTCATTGTTTGCAAATTTCAACAAGATCAAGAAAAGGCAGTAGGTAAGTTATTTTTGATGTGCATTAACAAACCATATTTAATTTTAATTGTACCGGGTGGCCAACTAAGAATGGACGCCGGCTATATCTCGGGAATTATAAATATGAGAATATTGAAAAAAATTTTAATAGGTAAATCGGCTACGAGAAATCGCGGGAAATTATTTTCAAGTTTGTAAGATGGCCGTTAGAGGGGCGAAACTGTTATGGCCGATCATAAAATTGGCTCTTTCTCCAAAAATATGCAAATATAAATATATTTTAAATATTGCTGTAGTAAAGACTGCAAAATTTTTATTTTTTTTTGTTCAGGGTATTTTACTGTCTTATAAAATGTAGTGGTGGGAACGTCAAACAAGTTTTTATTTAAATGGAAATAACTTCGGTATAAGTTAACAGAATTGAACAAACTAGGTCTCGTTTAAAAGAGCTCTTCTTACTTAATAATATGCTGTATAAAGATAGTCCGAATAAATTTTGACGTGATAGCTATAGGGCGCTGTTTAACATTACAGCAATTATTGCGCATTATCATGAGATTTTTAAATAGCACCCTATGTATCTTTTACACAGTTAAATAGAGGACAAAATTGCTAAATAGTCAGTGCAAACCGCAACTTCCTATCTTTTGAAACCGAAGGTATCAATAAAACAAATGTTAGACCGCTGAATATTTACATATTTTACGCGTAAAACAAATTTAAATTAGTTGAAACAATTTAATTAATGCCGTCCTAAATGTTCAAACTGCCGTCCATTGTTTTTGATGCACTTAAGCATCCTTTCCCGCGTAGACCAAACTGCACTCTCTAGTTCAGCTACTGAAATAGTTTGCATACAGTGATCCCTTATTCGTCCAATCATGTTATCACGTGTAGTGGGTCCGGTTGCAAAAACTATATCTTTTACTCGACCCCATAAATAAAAATCCAGGCATGTTAAATCCGATGATCTAACTGGAAACATGGAAAAATGCTGCCCCGTCCTATCCATCTACCAGGGTAGTTGGCATTTAAAAATTGACGAACATTCACTACGGAGTAGGCTGGACAGCCACCGTGCTGGAACAGCATTCGTCTTTGAATTTCTATGGGCACTTCTTCTAACAGAATCGGCAATTGCTTTGTTAAAAACTGTAGGTAATTGTGGCCATTTAGTTGGTTATTATAAAAGAATGGACCGATAATTTGCCCTTCTAGAATCCCTGATCAACAATTTACAGACCAACGACGTTGGTGCTAAACTTTTTGCATCCAGTGCGGATTCTTGACTAATAGTGCATATTATGGACATTTACACTGCCATTGCTATGAAAGGTAGCCTCATCTGTCCACTATATACGTGATAGAATTTGGGCATCGTCTGCCATCATACTCAAGAGGCAGTGGCAATGGTCTAGTCTTCGATCAAAATCTGCAGCAGTCAATGCCTGATGCAGGACTAAGTGATATGGATGTAACCTAAAAAGATGTAAGATGATCACTACTGATTCAACAGTAGAATAAGTATTAAGTAAACATTTGTAAGTTTACAGTAGAGTTTCAACATTGAAGATTCGCTTAGCTGTGCTCGTTGAGAATGTTTTGAACGGTAGATCGAGTTACTCCCAGATCCTGTGCAATACTTCTAGTGCTTAGGTGTGGATTAAACTGCACATAAGCTAAAACATTAATAATGTTGTCTTCGGTACGTATCCTGTGTTCTCTACGGTATACGGGAACATTGACGCTTCCAGTTGTTTGTAAACGATGGATAACTCGCAGAAAAACCTTTTTACTCGGGTGCCGTCTATCGGGATATTGCTGCGCATATACCCTTTCAGCAACTGTAGCATTTGTCATGCATTCAAAATAAACACCTATCATGTCAAATAACTCTTCGTTGGTATAAAGCATTTTGTAACACTTAACAGCACAGCACTAAGACTATCTAATACTAATACTAACAACACTAACGTAACACAAAAAACGACAAGAAAAACGAACAAACTAACAGTAACGTAACACAAACAACAACAAGTAAACTCAAACTACACGAAAAACTCAAACAATCACACGCAATAACAAAATCGAGAACAAGCTTTGAAAAATAGCAACTAAATGATATTGACATGAAATTCAATTGTTCCAATAGTTTGACGTATTGCTTCCAATTTTGTTTCACAGCCTACTAATTTTATGACGGGTGCCTTCGCTAAGAACTGATTATTATTTACCATTTTATTCTCTTCTTTTGCATACATTGTCGGTTTTAGATGCTTAAGTGCATCGAAAACGATGAACGACTGTTTGAACATTTAGGGCGGCATTAATTAAATGGTTTCAATTAATTGAAATTCATTTTCTATGTAAAATATGTAATAGATGTTGCATAGTCAGCGGTCAAACATTTGTTTTAATGATATCTTCGGTTTGAAAAAAAAAGGAAGTGCGTCGACTGTTTAGGAATTTTGTCCTCTATTTAACTGTGTAAAAGATACATAGAGTGCTATTTAAAAATCTCATGATAATGTGCAATAATTGTAATGTTAAACATCGCCCTCTAGCTATCACGTCAAAATTTATTCGGACTATCTTTATACTCTTTTAAACGATACCTAGTTTGTTCAATTCTGTTAACTTATACCGAAGTTATTTCCAGTTAAATAAAAACTTGTTTGAAGTTCCCCACCACTACATTTTATAAGAGAGAGTAAAATACTCTAAGCAAAAAAATCAGAAATTTTGCAGTCTTTACTACGACAATATTTAAAATATATTTATATTTTTGGAGAAAGAACCAATTATATGATCGGCCATAATGGTAAGTGTCCACATGAGATTATAGCTCGAGAGAAAGTCTCGAGATTGATCTCGGATCAATCACGGTCTCGAGATAGGTTTTGGAGACTCGAAAGTGACATTAATCTCGAGACCAAGACAATTTCGTGTCGACTAGAGAGTTAACACACACAGTCTTGTGTGTGACTTGACCGCGAGTACACGTGTTTTTTTACAAATTTGAATGTTTTTTCTTTCTTTTATTACAAAATGGATTCGCGTCAGGCCCTAGCTTTTATAATTGCGCATAATATTGTACAAAAACGGAAGCTAAAAGAAAAAAAGAAATGTTGGGTTAGGAAATGGGTGGACCGTCGAAGTGACTTGGGAGCCGCTTCACATCTTGTAAATGAGCTTCGGTTGGAGGATGCACAGCAGTTTAAAAATTTTATTCGGATGTCTGCAGTGCAATTTGAAATGCTTTTGGATTTAATAAAACACCAGATTGTAAAGCAAGATACACAATTGCGTGAAGCGATTCCTGTTCATGACAGATTAATGGTCACCCTCCGTTTTTGGCTTCAGGTACGTATGTGGTTTTATATATATAGTATGTTGTATACAGCGTGTTAAAAATGAAGATCAAATAAATATTTTAGCTCTATAAGTAAAATAAAAAAAAATCAGAATTCGATTATCTCTATTATTAACACGGGAGATATCGCTCTGTGTAAATCTCCGTGGGACACCCTGCATATATATGTTTTTGGATTTTTTTGTTTCAAGTATCATTTTCTCTTTTAGGAGATGCTTACAGTAGTTTGCAATACCTTTTCCGCATTCCACCTTGTACAATTGGAAGAATAGTTTTCGAAGTATGCCAAGCTATTTATGATAATTTAAAGGAAAAATATTTAAAGGTATGTATAAACATGTATTATTATTATTTTTTTATTGAACAATTTCTTAATTAATTTTGATTTGAACTTAAAATTTTTAACTTTATATTTTATAACATATTATCACTTATTATCACTGTTTTACGTAACAAGAGTACAAATTTAAATAATTATATTTACTTAAAACAAATCAGTGAATGAATCATAATATTCTTGTGTTGTCTGAGGCTCTTTACTTGTTGACGGAGGAATGCTCTCAGCGAAAGTAGGTGATGGCGTAGGCATTGGAGTGGAACATGATGAAGAATTTGTACTTGAATAGGTAGACCAGTGGCTTCTTTCGTCCATTTCAGCAATATTTGCTATTGATTTACGAATCTCACTTTTCAGTAGCCCTCTGTAGTAATCTGATTTTAAAGATTTTAATTCTAAAGCGACGTAATCACCAAACTCGATAAAAATCGGTTTTCGGCTTTTTCATAATGTCAATGGCTTCCTTTAAATATGTATCTTCATCATCGTTAGTTTGGGACTGCCTTTTGTTGGAAACTTTTTTTTTACTCGGTGTTGGTTCATTTAGGGTTGGCTCACTCTGCGAACTTTCCAAGTTTTTCTGGATACTCTGAAAAGTAAGAAACTAAAAAATAAAGAATGTGTGTTGTGGTAACAACAAACAAGTAAATGACCTGGGCCAATATAATATATTAATAAAAAATTGAATTCAATAATAAATCATTATATACGAAGAAAAACGATTTTGAATGGACACGAGTTGTCAGTCTAGTGTCATATCTAAAACCATTTTATAGTAAATCGTTATTTTACACTTGAATTTAAAATTTTTAAATTTCTATAATCTTAAAAATTTAAAATTTAGACGCTCGTAAAATTTTTTTTATTGTCTTAAGCTAGATTTGTTTTTATAATTATTTTAAGCAATAATGTATTTTTATTTCAGTGTCCTTCTAGCACAGAAGAATTGAAGAAATGTGCAGATCAATTTGCATTAAAATGGCAATTCCCACATTGCTTTGGAGCGATTGACGGCAAACATATTACAATAGTGGCTCCACAAAATAGTGGAAGCCTTTACTATAACTATAAGAACACACACAGCATTGTTTTGATGGGAGTTGCAGATGCCAATTATAAATTAATTTATGTTGATGTTGGTTGCAATGGTAGAATTTCTGACGGAGGGGTGTTCAATAACTGCTCCCTACACGATGCTTTGGAAAGCAAACAGTTAACTCTTCCCGAACCAGAAGCACTACCTCAAAGACATTTGCCAGTACCATACATAATGGTAGCAGATGATGCCTTTGCTATGACGTCATACATTTTAAAGCCCTATGGGTTCCGAAATCAACCTGCGCCGAACCGAATTTTTAACTATAGACTAAGCAGGGCTCGTCGTATTATAGAAAATGTATTTGGCATTATGTCCAGTAAATTCAGAGTCCTCCGTAAACCAATACATTTAGCGCCTCACAAAGTAAAATATGTTACTCTGGCAATATGTGCATTGCATAACTTTTTGATTTCTACATCAAATTATTATTTGTGCCCGGGTTTGGTTGATTCGGAAAATCTAAATGGCGAATGGCAAAATGAACTTCAACCAGAAGGAACATTGTTTCTACTAGAAAGGGGACGGCAGCGGAATTATTCAATATCTCAAAAAGATGTGAGAGACGAATTTAGAGAATATTTTATGACAACTGCTGGTGAGGTTCAATGGCAATATCAATTCATAAGTTGAATAATTATAAGTACATACAATTTTATTGACATAAATACAAATTATTTAAATATTATACTAACCATGTTTGACGTAGTTTTTGTTGGTATAAAGCAGGGTACAATGAACTTCAATGCAGAGAAAAACTTCCATTTACTTTCATATCTGTCATCTGCACCATCACCACTATTCACCTTTTTCATCTTTTGAAGTTCGCGTGAAACCTGAAAAGTTCAATTGAATAAAAAAATATTAAACTACTATATAAACTATTATTAATTATTTTTAAATTATTTTATATTAAATATACAATTTAACAATTAATATACACACCTGATTACGTAAGTTATGTATCTTTCTTTGTACCTCATTTACATCACAATTAAATTTTGTCGCGATTCCTTCAAACGCACTCGTTTTCTTGTCACGATTCCTATACAACTTGTGATTAACATTCCACAAAAATTCCTTTTCCTCGTAAAGATTAATTAACTCAAAAATGTCGTCATCTGTCCATTGTCGTGCACTAATTTTAAATTAATTAAATTTAAATAAATAATAATTAAAAAAATTTATATATTATGGTAAATATTTAACACGGGTGCTCTCAGCTCTTCAAACACTGTCGGAAGACTGGAGACTAGATCTCAAGAGCAGGAATGAACGTGTCCACTCGCGACACATGCAGTCTCGGTGATTAGTAATGACTTGTCTCTGCGAGTACTCTCAGGTTCATATACACTTGTGACTTAACTCTCAAGACTGCTCTCGAGACTATTTAATCTCAAGTGGACACTTACTTTAACAGTTTCGCCCCCTAGCGGCCATCTTACAAACTTGAAAATAATTTCCGGCGATTTCTCGTAGCCGATTTACCTATTAAAATTTTTTTTTCAATATTGTCAGATTTATAATTCCCGAGATATAGCCGGCGTCCATTCTTAGTTGGCCACCCGGTACATAGATTGTAGAAACAAAAAAATTGAATAATAAAATCTTCAGAAAAAAACATTTTACGTGGGTTGCTGTTTCAGAAAAAATATGAGAATTTATTCACAATTGGAATCTTTAATTAAAAAAATAAATCAAACACCTCATTTACAAAGGTTCATTTATCACATTATGTATGACTTTAATAACAGTTTGGTCTTAAAATAAACATTATAACAAACGTACTTGTTGGTCTAAAAAGTTGAGATGCTCAGTATCAAATAATTTACTATAAATAATATTTTAATAAAAGTTATATACAGCGAACAAATTTGTTGACTACTATATACAAAATATTAGGTAAGTCTTCATACAAAAGTTTCTAGCATTCATGCAGGGCACACTTTGAGGATTAATTCCAGAAATTAATTAAAATGAAATCGGAATTGAAACGGACTTCCATGGAAACCTTGGAAATTATGGAAATTAGGCATGTTCATTCTACCCGATTCGGGATCTAAAGGATCTTCTCCATTATCAAACTGTCTTCGTTTTTCCTCGTCCGTTAAAACCTAATGACATCAAAAATGTAAATACCTCGATGGTTAGTTTCTGTACAAATTAATACCTCTTTAGCAGCAGCAATATCGATGAATTTCTTCTCCGCTATTTTTTTCATTTTTTCGTCATTTTGATAATTATCGGGATGCCACTTCTGAGCCATCTTCCTATAAGCTTTAATAATGTCTCTTTTGGAGGCGCTTCTTTTAACTTCTAAGATTTTGTAATAATCCCTCCGTTCCGACTGGTGTTGCAGTTTTTTCGCTCTTTCCAAACCTTCTTTCGCTCGGTCAAAGTTTTGATCCCTTTCTAAGGCCGATTTAAATTCTCTGATAGCGTCATCGTACATTTCAGCATGAAGATACGCATCCGCTTTATCACAGTAAACACTGGCATCCGGATTCAACTCTAAAGCTTCGCTACAGGCAGTTATGGCTTCCGACGTCTCTTCTTCTTTAGCGTAACATTTGCACAGCAAACGTTTCCCTTCGTAAATAATCATTTTAATTTCTTTTTCTACGTTCAAAATTTTCTCGGCGGAGCTGATACAATCTTTAAAATTATTTTGTTCTATGTAACTTTCGGCGTCAGAAATGTGTTTATCCACTTTCTTAAGTTTCTTGTAGAAAGCAAAGCAATTTTTATGTTCGGGATCTAATTTCAAACATTCTCTAATCGATTTCAATGCATCTGCCGCGTGACCGAGTTGATATAATAAAGTGGATAAAGTTAAGTAGCCCTCAGTATTGTCCGCCTGCAGTTTTGTGGATGCCCTGATGTCGGCAATTGCCGATAACAGATCTTCGTTTTCTAAATGCATTTGTGCACGCAACTCGAACAAGTGCGCTGCCCACGGGCTAACGTTTATTGCTTCAGATAACAAATGTATGGCGTTAACAAAATCACCTCTACTGAAATAAAGTTCGGCCATATCTTTGTGTTCAGTTGCCGGCTGAATCCTATGGATTAATTCATTTGCCTCTATATTGTGAGGATCGGATTGTAACTGTAAAAAAAGTTAATTATATTTCATAAACAAGTTTATAACATGGTTTTGGTATTAAAAAAATCGACATCCTCCTATTTATCCAACCCTGACATTCATTTTTAAATGTTTACACAGGCCCGGCCTTGAGCATCGGACGAGCGGACGATCGCCCGATGAACCAGCAGTCCAGTGGGCCACAAGAGTTGGTGCCCCAGACTTTTGCCTTTGCAAAAAACGTTCATATGTATCTAAATAACACCGAAAATTTTTAAGGGGTAATTCTGTGATGAAAGTTAAGGTGGGTGTTTGGTATGAAATACACCCCTCCGGAGATTAAAAGAAAAGTTTTTCTTTTTTATTTTCCCTGTAAGCTGAAGGCGGTCATTTTCAACATTTATTGTATGGGCGATATGTGACAGGTTTTTGTTTATTTTTTATATTTGTTCACTATTGTTTTAGTTGTAAAAGTCCTAGCGTAGTAGAATCATAATTTGGTTGGCTGTTGTTCAATTAAATAACTTTTAACATGTGCATGCAATACATTTATATTTTTCTCGTAAATCCTTCAATTTTCGAAAAACATGTAGAGATAAAAAAACCTTGTAAATGAATTCGGTCATATTTTTTTTAAAAGAAACATTTTGATCAAAAAAAAGTAGTAAGAAAAGATATCTTAGGAGAGGAAAATTTCAACCATTTCTAAGTATACTTCAAGGTTCAAAATATGTCGTTTTATTGACAAATAATATTTACCAAGTTTCGTGGCCTTAGCTTAATATGCAAAGAAAATAAAAAGAAAAACCTTTTCTTTTAATTTTCGAAGGTTTTTCAACATTTTTATACCAAATATACTTCTATAGAGTGTGTCCCATTTTTGTTATAATTGCAGAATATCTCCGTTGTTAGTAAAGATAGAAGGTTGCGGTTTGTCACTTCTTTGAGAATCGAAAAATGACACCAACAAAATTTCCATAGCTTTCTTGGGTGAAATTGAAAATTTTAACTTTTCGTGTATCACTGTTATTCTTAAAGATAATGACAAGACATAAAATGTATTTTATAAACTCTATTACGTAGAATCCAATCATATAGTATAGTTAGATTATTTTTATCTTTTTTTTAAATGGGACATCCGGTATATTATTCTAGAATGTGATTTGTTTCAATTTTAGGTACTCAAATATATAGGATACTTGATATTTGTTTTAAACAACAAGCCTAAAATTCAATTTTTTTGTTAATGTGTCGTTTTGATTTGGAATAAAGAAGTAAAAGTTGATAAATATGTGTTATACTTATTTTTATCTAAACCAATTCATTTAAATACACAAAAGAAGTAAACTACGAGCTAATGGACGTCCAGTCACCTTGCAATTTTATAATTTAGTAGAAGTATTTTTTTTAATGATCTAACTGGTAGGTAACATTGAGAACTCCTTGATATAAAACTCATTTAGCTGTTAAATTTATTTATTTTCTCTAGACCTACTAGATTGAGAAA
Source organism: Abscondita cerata (assembly GCA_030710515.1). Lineage (NCBI taxonomy): Eukaryota > Metazoa > Arthropoda > Insecta > Coleoptera > Lampyridae > Abscondita > Abscondita cerata. The sequence goes on along the minus strand of JALBCR010001496.1, from coordinate 226,295 downwards.
ACGAATTACAAAAATAAATATCAAGCATGCTATATTTTTGAATAGCTAAAATTAAAACAAATTACATTCTGAAATAAAATAGCGGGTGTCCCATTTAAAAAGTGTCAAACAAATAGCAAGGAATGCGCGCAGTAAACAAATGTTCATAGGCGACTTTGATCAAGAGGTGTTTTTCAACAAATCGTTTATAATTTCCTTTATTTGCCGAGATAAATATATGAAACCATATATTTTCAGAAAGCTAAAAAAAATCTCTAATCAATGGAGTCATATCCAACTATGGTTTCTATTTAAAAAAAATGCATGTTTGGTCTGTAACTCAAAAACGAATTAAGCTAGAATAAATTTCGGTACGCCATTCAGTTTCACATAAAAATGCACAAAAATGTTTTGCTTAAAATAAAAAACAGTTATGAAGCTTTAAAAAACGTCATAAAACGCAAAACACTCTGTATCTCCCGAACGAGTCGAGATATCGAAGTGTTGTTTAGACCATTGAATTTGTCTCAAAAACCGGGCCAAGGGTCCCGACCACGGTTTATCCCTATCAATTCGCGAAATACCTTAAACCTCCCAATTACAACGAAAATAGGACACCCTGTACAGTCTTTATTTGAAAAAAATAGTAGATTTGAGAAAACGAATTACAAAAAATAAATATCAAGCATGCTATATTTTTGAATAGCTAAAATTAAAACAAATTACATTCTGAAATAAAATACCGGGTGTCCCATTTAAAAAGTGTCAAACAAATAGCAAGGAATGCGCGCAGTAAACAAATGTTCATATGCGACTTTGATCAAGGGGCGTTTTTCAACAAATCGTTTATAATTTCCTTATTTGCCGAGATAAATATATATGAAACCATATATTTTCAGAAAGCTAAAAAAAATCTCTAATCAATACAGTCATATCCAACTATTGTTTCTATTTAAAAAAAAATGCATGTTTGGTCTGTAACTCAAAAACGAATTAAGCTAGAATAAATTTCAGTACGCCATTGAATTTCACATAAAAAAATGCACAAAAAATGTTTTGCTTAAAATAAAAAACAGTTATGAAGCTTTAAAGAAAACGCCATAAAACGCAAAACACTCTGTATCTCCCGAACGAGTCGAGATATCGAAGTGTTGTTTAGACCATTGAATTTGTCTCAAAAATCGGACAAAGGGTCTCGACCATGGTTTATCCCTATCAATTCGCGAAATACCTTAAACCTCCCAATTACAACGAAAATAGGACACCCTGTACAGTCTTTATTTGAAAAAAATAGTAGATTAGAACGATTAACTGTTTCAATACCTACTCTATTTCCCTTTTAACATACCAAACCAAACCCAGTTTAAAGAGTAATATGAACAATGTAGTTTCTGACCGTTTATAACGAACGTAAGATCGGTTATAGCGTGTTTCCCATGTTTCTACAATTACATAATTTCTTATAATTTGACAAACACATTTTTTCTAACTTTGACCTGCATATCCATGATAGGACAAAAAGTAATAATTTGAAATACAAGAGAGAAATAAAATGTGGTAATTTTAATAAGATTCCCACAAACATATTCGAGAAACTTCTAACGTTCTCCTAATACCTTTGAACTAGTAAAATTACACTTCAAAAAATAAATAAGCACCGAAAGACCCGCGTTCTCGAGCTGAACAAAACCAGTTTGTATTCTTGTATTGTATTGATATATATTATGATATAAACATATAGAAACAGTGTTAGGGAGTGGGGTGTTGAGCCTAGTTCAGAAGTAAACTAATTTTAAAAAGTTCAGATTCTGGTTTTTACACAAACCCATATTTTAAGAAATGGACAAAAATAAGAAGAGCATGAAACCCTACTTAAAAAACATTGTAATAAGTCTCATGAATTAAATAAAATTGTAATTGATAATACGAAACAGATGTTGTAAATCTTGAAGCATGTTAAAATAAAAGAATTAACAGTTTCAATAAATCAAAATAATTCTACCAAAAGAGGACGTAAAAAAGTACAAAGGTGTCATTGTGTGGTTATTTTGGCAACGTTTCGTGTCCAGAAAGTGCCTGAAAAAGTGTTAACATTCTTGACAGAACCACACAATAATAAGTTTGTTTATTGTTCCTCCTAAAAGAAGAACTCAATTAAATATAATTTATAAGATAGATTTCCATTAAAGTTGTAATTCCTTTTGATCGAGGTTGAATTTCTAATGGTTTCTCATTTAAATTTTCTAATCGGATTAATTAAACGTTTTTTGATTAGTAGTGTTATCTTATGTGTACTCATCACCATGTTATCAGTGTTTTTTTCCAATTTTTTTTTGTTTAAATAACTCAGCTAATCCTGGCATTTGCTTGATGAAGCTCCCACTGTGGAAGCGAAACGTTTTCCTTTTAACAGAACCCGAGTTGTCTTTCGATCACTCCCTTCAATTAGTAAGGTGCCCGCACTATGTGGACATCATAAATAATTTAAGTAAGTGAAGGACACCATCAATATTTTATTAGATAATAAAATGGTTGTTAGACAAATGTAAGAAATCCCAGTTAAAGGTAAAAAAACTTGACCCCACATTGATCATTTGTACAATCTAATGGAACAAAGATAGAACTTGAAAAACAAATTTCGATGCGAATAGCATTTATTGCCAAATCCGTTATGAGGCATATCCTCCGTTAATCATAAGCGTGATCAGTGCGGGTTATGGTATACCCTCACAAACATAGGAGTAAGTTAAACACACAATTACCGAAACATGTAGGTACAGCTCACATAATGATACTAACCTAGTTACATTGTGTCGAGAACAAGGGTTTATCAGATATACTGTAATGTACAACAAAATGGTTCACATTTCCAGCAGATAAAACTCAATTCTATAGATATAAAGGTAGATTCTTTTATACAATTGAATTGAATAACAAATAATCTACATTCCCTTCACTAACTGAATCCTATCTCAAATAATACCCACTTGCTGTCAACTTCTTTTTAAGAAAGTCATTAAAAATCACAAATTTGGAACTGAGTCAACCTTAAAGTGAACTAAAGCGATCTCAGATTCTAACATCTCATTTAGCTTATCTGTGCCACATGTGACAAACTTTAGTCTTTACAACCAAAAAAACATTCAATTAACATCCAAATTATGTGCCATTAAGGAACCAAACATGAATGAAAAATACTTACCACATTATAAAAATCCAACTGAGCTAAATCATAATTGGCTAATTTTAAGTGTAAATTTCCTCGACTAACTCTTGCAGCCCGGAAATCGGGCTTCAGCTCCAAAACTTGATCAAAATCGCTCAACGCATTTTTGGCTTTTCCCAAAGCCAAGTACACGGTGCCTCTTTGGAAGTAGGTGAGATAATTACCTGGGGCTCCTTCTACAAGCGCACAAACGTAAATAAAGATGAACGCAACAATTAAAGTGTAAACTTACCAATTGCGGCATGATAATGTGTTAAAGCATCTGATAATTGTCCTCTAGCTAAAAATTGTTTACCTAATTCTAAATGATTGTTAATTTCATTCTGCGTAACGCTTTCTGTTACTGAAATATGAGAAAAATTAAGAAAGACAGAATGGAGGTTAAGAATTAAGGTTACCTTCAAACAGAAATTCCAAAACTAATAATAATAAATAAGGCGAAAGTTTTAACCAAAAATTTTTTTGTAAAGCGTCCATATCTAAAGTTTGTACTATATTAAACATATTTTCTCGAAACCTAGTTACTTACACGTATTTTTGTTTAAACTACTACATCGTTTTGTAAAGGTACCTATAGCTCGGTTGAAAATTAATTTCGTCGTGGTTTACGTTTATTGGTCCACACAGTTCTATTTTTATATTTACCGCTTAGCTATTGGATAAAGATACTGACACGCAGTGTTGTCACCTCATTAATTTTTAAATAGTATTTAATGTATACAGGGTCTTGCATTTAATTATCGTTATAAAATTATTAGTCGTTTAATTTTGTTGCTTTCACAATTTAATGTTTGCGTTAATTATATTCATATATTGATGTCGTACACAAAAATAATAGTTTCTTCTGTCACGATTTTAGACAAACTCAAGGTTATTGCAGACACGTAATGCATACACTTTATAATATTAATAAAAACAAAACATGTTTTTTTGCAAATTTTAAAGTATAATATTTTATAAACTTTAATAATATTTGCAAATAAAACTAAGTACTTAATCATTGCTTTTTAATATATTATATACCGGGTGTATAAAGTTGCTTACATACATATACAAAAAAAATTGCGCGATACGAGTAGCACAAGAATAGTAAAATTTTACAGTACAAAATATTAGCCAAAAACGTCACTTTGTTTAGAAATGATTTTCGGTCACAACTGATAATGAATAAGAAAAATGATTCGTTTATTGTGTTTTTTGAATTTGCAGCTGAATCGTTTATTATGTAGAACAAGCACGAACCTCGTTGACTTGTATGCCATTTCTGAAAAGAAGCAATTTAATAGTTGTTGAACAATAGGTGATTATTATAGAGCGCTTTTGCGATAATTCGGAGCAAAGTTTGAAGTCCCGCGGTGTGTTTTTTGCCTCGTCAAATATTATACTATATTTTTCGAAATAATTTTTAATAATATAAAGTAAATATTTTCACTCTTGAGATGAATATTTATTCTGATACACTTTGCTTCTTATGTCAATGTCAAGTTGATTTCCTAACTTCTATTAGTTGTCTACAGCATTGAATTTTCTTTTTGTTTTGTTATGATAAATATAGGTAACGTTGGCAACTACGGTTGTACCTTTTCGACACGGTTTAATCCCGAAAGCTCTTTTTGTTTTAAGCCATGGAAGCATAGATATTTAGGAGTGGGGTAGATATGCAGCTACTTATACACTTTCTACGTAACAAACTGAAGTCTCGTTTTTATAGAGATTAGTTGTTAAATTTTCGTTTGCTTTTAGTTATGTTTTTCAATTATTTTGTAACACCACTAGGCACTATGGTCCCAAGGTTAGTTTTTAATTGGTGACATTCGGCTTTACTTTCTATTTACGAGGATGTATTGATATCTAGTTAGCCTAGACTAGTTCCTTGCATAAACAAAATATTGCGTTACCATAGCAACGAACAATAACTTATTAGAAGTGTCAGTGTAAAGTTTGACGTCAAAAAGTAAACCAGAGTCACGCAATAAATTAAATGAAAAAGATGTCCACCGAAATTGTGAAAATCAAATAATTGGAGTATCGAGCCATCATCAAGTACCTGTATTTAAAAGGGTTAAGAGGTAAGCAGATTTACGAAGATATGCTTAATACCCTTGGTGATCAATGTCCTTCGTATGCGACCGTCAAAATTGGAATGCAAGCTTCAAAAGAGGTAAATTTTCCATTGAAGATGATGACCGATCGGGAAGGCCAGTTTCTGTGTCAGTCCCCAAAATATCGATGCAGTTCATGACATGATTTTATCAGACCGTCGAATTGGGCTAAAACGGATATCTGAAGCACTGAATATTTCATACGAACGCGTTCATCATATGGTTCACGTCAATTTGGACATGAGAAAATTGCTGCAAAATGGATCCCCAAATGTTTGAATGTTGACCAAAAGCGTGCAAGGGTAGAAGCATCGCGTTCGATCTGTGCTCGATTTGAAAACGATGTAGACTTCTTAAACCGAATTGTTACTATGGATGAGACTTGGGTACATTTCTACGATCCAGAAACAAAGCAACAATCGATGGAATGGCGACACTCTGGTTCTCCAAGACCTAAGAAGTTTCGTGTCCAAAAATCTGCTGGAAAAGTTCTTGCTTCAGTTTTTGGGATTGCCATGGAGTAATCATGATTGATTTTTGGATAAGGGTAGAACAATAACTGGAGATTACTATTCGACATTACTGACCACTCTACGGGAAAATATTAAAGAGAAAAGACGCGGAAAGCTATCCAAAGGTGTTTTGTTTTTGCAGGACAACGCCCCTGCACACAAATCTCATGTTGCCATGCAAAAATTCGTGATTTAGGGTTTGAATTACTAGAACACCTCCTTATTCACCCGATTTGGCTCCGTCCGACTATCACCTCTTTCCTCAACTGAAAAAAAGTTTAAAAGGTCGTACATTTTCTTCCAACAAGGAGGTAATAGAAGCTGTGGAGGTCTGGTTTGCAGAGCAAGAAGAAAATTTTTTTTGAAAGGTCTAGAGACGTTGCAGGTTCGCTGTAATAAATGTATCCAATTAAGAGGAGAATATGTTGAGTAATAAAATATTTTGACATTGAAATTTTGTTTGGTTCTATAGTAGGCTAAGAATTTTTCAATATATCCTCGTAGGTAAGGCTTATACACTACTCCTATTACGTGGAAGCCTCTATTGTTACTGTCTTTCTGATAAAAATTTTGTTACTCATATCTAAAGTTTCATTCTAACCTTGTTACAGACTACTAATTAGATAATATAAAACTTGATGGTTTAAGTCTGACCATACTTATATTTAGTAAAAATTGTTTAAACTAAAAATTCAATTAGTTTCGACCTTTGAATTAAATGTAGGTCCCCCACAGGAAAAACGATTGAACATGTTTGAGCTAATGGAGGCCACGACTAACACGAGCTAAATTCATATATTCCAAATCGGAAACATTTTTGCATCCCAATCTAGTAATGATGTTTGTTGGTGTTTAAATATGAACTGATGAACGGTTTCCGACCTGGACATTGTAATTGTTCTTGATGATGAATAATTATCTACAATAAAAATTTTAATGTTTTGTTTATGTTGTGTTTGTTTAATCTGGGGTTTTCGTATATCCTTATTTCGTCAAGAAGTCTAGACAGAGAGGTACAATGATATCTAACGATTTAGCGTAACAACAATGTTTTCAACCAATAGGTGTTGCGGCATCTCGTGTGGTCTCGTGTCCGAAAATAGATTTTGCATTAAGGCAACTTTGTCGACAAATGTAACCACGAACAACTGGGCGGAGCCCCCCGCACCCCCCCCTTTCCCTCCTCTCCCCCCTCCCTTTCTCCCTTCTTTTTTATTTTTTTAATCCCTTTTTTTTTTTTTTTAATTCCCCTACCCACATTTTTACCAAAAACTAATCCCTCATTTTCCTAAATTTATATCAAATTCTTCCAAAAAACCAATCCTTAAAATATTAATTTTTTCTTATAACATTTTTTTTTTTATATTTTTAAAAATTCCCATATATATAAAAAACTCCCACAACACCCACAAGCAAACTACTTTTTTTTTTTTTTTTTTTTTTTTTTTTTTTTTTTTTTTTTTTTTTTTTTTTTTTATTTTTTAAAAAAAAAAAAAAATAATTTTTTAATTATTTTTAAAATAAAAAAAAATAAAAAAATTAAAAAATATATCTCGTGTAGATTTCCGCTAATTCTACTATAAATGATAATTTTATTAAGAGAGTCCTAGAAATGTTTAGAAGTTAACGCATCATTTTGAACATTGTTGCACTAGTATTAGTATCATTACCAAATTGTTAAATATTGTCATTGTTTTTTTGCATTTTTCTTCATTCTTGTCCTTGTACTTGCCCTAATCTAGTATCTACTATCAAAGATCTAGTGTCAAAAAATGATCAAAGATAATCTACATGAGATAGGTATAGGTAAACCTAATACAGATATATAATGTACAATGTATACTTCTAAAATAATATATCATATACAAAGTGTTTAATTTGAAAAAATAGTTTTGCGACTTTTAATATGACCACTTTACTCCCATTCCTAGAACACCCTTTATAATAAAAATAACAATTTAGAATTTACAAACAATGCAGAGTTATGTTGTGTATAATTTCTTAAATATGTAAACTATTATTCAAATCTCATTAGAAGATATACGACTTTTTCTACAAAGGGAAAAAGTGAAGTTTAGATTAAAAAAAATTATAACTCAAAAACTGGTTAAGATAGACATAGAAAATTATTAACAAAATTTGTTCAGAATAACGTAAACATTCAGAAAATTAAACAATATACAGAGTGTCCCATTTAAAATATTAAATTTATTACATGATTCCTGTATAACCGGAAGTGGCAAGAAGATGCTAATATTATCAATAAATACATCACTCTTCAAAACACTTCCATGCCAATTTTACGTTTTCAGTAGGTACGTTTAGTTATCGAGATCCGTCTAACCAACGTATTATCCGCGACGTCCTGTATAGTTTAGCTAGAAAATGATTAATGCCATTATACAAAAAAAAAAAAAAAAAAAAAAAAAAAAATTTAAATTAAATTTAATTTTAAATTAAAAAAACAAAAAATAATAATTAAATAAATTTTTTTTTTTTATTTAAAAAAAATAAAATTTTTTACCGTTATTTAGTTCTTCATGAATAAGATGAAATGTTGATGAGCGCACCGCACTCTCTCTTTTTTAGCTTTTGAGTCTTTGGTTTGGTCTTATGCTGACGAGATCGATTTTTATGGTATTGGACTCGTAAAACTAGGTAAGATTGCAAAATCAACAACCAAGAGTCCAATAGACATTTTACTTAAGTTGATGCTTATTGTCACTTCATGTGACGTCATCAAATAGAGAAGTGGCGTTATGGTTTGGCGCGAGTAATACTTCCATATATTTCAATGTAACAAACCACGGGAGTAATTTAAAATTTAGAAAAAAGGACAATACTGTATAAGTTAAATCCCCGATTACAAATACATAATGTTCATCAATATAAATTATACTAAAATTACACTTGCATGTATGTGTTTTCACCACATATTAAAATTTGCGAGACAAGGTATTTATGAATGAAATGAAATCACAAACGGAGAACTGCAGTAAACTGAAGTTAGCGTTTGTCATACTATTAAATATTTTTTTAGAAGCAATCGTGTAAGTTTTCTTTAGAACTTTAGCATATTTATACAATTTAGAGAATTATCTAATGCGATCACGTTTCCAAATAGCATTAATGAGTGTGGTATCTTCACAGTTTAAAATTAAAAAATATATCTGCGCATAATGGTGTTGGCGCGAAACTGCTACGCCATTTACTGCTACATTTACCCACACCACCCTATTGCTATCTTTCTCTAAGTAAAACATCTATTGTTAATGTATAAAAACAAGAGTACCTAAATAAAGAAAGCTTGTTTTTTTAAACAATAAAATGAGAAAATATAAATCTAAATAATATCCAATTATTAATTAATATAAAAAGCTAATTCAAATTAAATAAACAAAAAGTATATATAGTTTAATGAATATAAGTATATATAGTTCAATGAATATATTACAACTTCGTATAAATTTAAATTTTTAAATGTTTGATTAAGTTGGTATTAATATCAGAAATTTGATGTTTTTATGTTGCCAACATTTTTAGTGGAAAAATTCTTTACCAAGTTGTACTTTTGACGTCGGTATGTTAACCTTTTTCCTTTATAAACATTTTTAATTTTCAAAGATAATTATAATAAGAAATAAAAATTAACACGAAAAACAAGAAAATCTGTCGATTATTTCAGTTTAATTGAACTGTCGAATTTATACAACCGATTTTCGGTTGGATGATTTACGATAAATATTCGTATTAACACATGTATGATTTTAGGAATGGCGGACACTGCTGCTAACGAAGTTAAGACCAAACCTGAAAAGGAAAAGAAGACGAAAGCCGCAAAAGCAACGAAGTCTCCAGCGGCAGATAAACCTGAAGTTAAGAAACGACCTTTCTTACGCCACGGACGTTTGTACGCGAAAGCCATATTTACAGGTTATAAAAGGGGTCTTAGAAATCAACACGAAAACACCGCTTTGTTGAAAATCGAAGGTGCACGTACAAAAGACGAATGCAATTTTTATGTAGGCAAGAAATGCGTTTATGTATACAAAGCTAAGAATAAGACATGTGTACCCGGAAAACCTAAAAGCAAGAAATCCAAAGTTCGCGCTATTTGGGGTAAAGTAACTAGACCTCATGGATGCACTGGTGCAGTAAGGGCAAAGTTTAAGAGGAATTTACCTGGCAAAGCTATGGGACATCGTATTAGAATTGTAAGCACTTTTTCTGTTTAAATCAATTAACTAATCCGACACCTTGTTTATAAGAAGCGCTCTTGCCAGTTGTTGAATTACTTTATAAGTAGTAAAGCTTTTAGTCTTTCAATGATGCCTAATGACATTTGAAAACTGAAATCAAATGTGGAAAAACTTTCACTGAGAATATGACTATATAATATATGATTACAAAATTTGAATGCGCATTACTTGTTCATTTACACTGTCTTTTTTTTTCAGATGCTGTACCCGTCTAGGATTTAAGTAATTCCCGTTTAATACAGTTAATAAATAAAATTTAAATAAAGTTTCGTTTTTTCTCCAAACCTTTTTAAAAGTTTGATATCAATAAACAATTTTGCTTTATTGCAAACATAAAAACTGAATGATTAATGTAATGGTACATTGCAAGCTAATTCGAAATTTCGCTAATTTGAGAGGAAATATTTTTGAATTTCAATGTTGTCATGACTATTCAAAGGGCACAGTAGAGAAGTTAAGATGGAGAGTATACTTGGTGATTTAAAAAAGTTCTTGCTATCAAAAACTTACTAATTCAATTTATAAATAAACGTATACTTTGTATTGTACAAACAAATAACAAAATTAGGAACTAAAGTTAACTTTGACTTATAAGTACAATTTTTTGAAATCACAATTGTAAATTTTGTAATGTACTAGAATTATATACAAATTTAAATGATTTGAGTTCTTTCTTAAAATAATCGACAGTCTTTTGTAGTCCTACGCTTAAAGAGATTTTTGGTTCCCATTTCAAATACATTTTTGCCCTCGTTATGTCAGGTTTACGTCTTTGCGGATCGTCTTCCACTTCGGCAACGTGTTTAACTTCACTTTTTCCTCCAACCAGATCTTTTATTATCGTGGCAAATTCTGAAATTATTAATGCGCTCATTTTTCTTTATTGTGATTAATTATTCACCATTTATCGTATGTTCAACGGGATTACCTATATTAACAGGTAATGTATAATTAGATTCCATTAGTGATATTAAACCATCTACTAAATCAGATACGTATTGGAAAGATCTTGTTTGATTACCAGATCCATAAACCTTAAAAAGAATTACATTCTAAATATGTTAACAAATAAAGAATAATCTTACAGTGATTCTATGCCCTTGTAAAGCTTGTAGTATAAAATTGGAGACAACTCTGCCATCATTCATATGCATCCTCGGTCCATAAGTGTTAAATATTCGAGCTACCCTAACTTTCATGTGCTCTTGCTTAGCATATGCGTAAGTTAGAGTCTCTGCTACCCTTTTGCCTTCATCATAACACGCCCGTGGACCTAAACAAAATACTGTTACTTTACCGCATTAAATTCTTTATACACACACCAATAGGGTTAACATGACCCCAGTACGATTCTGACTGAGGGTGTTTGTCAGGATCTCCATAAACTTCTGAAGTACTTGCTATAAGTATTGTCGCATTAACCCTTCGAGCAAGCCCTACGACAATTAAAATTAGTGAGAGTACGTACTTAAATCATAAAAAATACCTAGCATATTAATAGTTCCTAAAGTATTAGTTTTAATGGTTTTAACTGGGTTTTGCATATAATGTGGTGGACTAGCGGGACTAGCTAAATGATATATTTGATCAACCTCAATAAATAAGGGATTTACTATATCATGATGTATTAATTCAAAGTTTTCATGACCAATCCATTGTACTACATTTTGCCTACGTCCCGTGAAAAAATTATCAACAACTATAACATCATGGCCTTGTAACATCAAAGTGTCAACCAAATGTGAACCCACAAATCCAGCTCCTCCAGTTATCTGAAACATTTTTTTTTTAATTACACCAAACGCATTATATACAATCTACTGACTAAAATCCTCTTCTTTTTTAAATAGTTTAAAAAAGTAACTTCGGCATATTTTTTAGGAACCCTCGTTTCCAACATAGTAATCTTTTTTTCAAGCTCGAGTACTCGTAGGAGGCATCATCCAGCTCCTTCTTTAGCATATGAACATTTTCATATGGGTTTTTTTGGATCTTATTGTTTTCAATTGATGTCTGATTAACTAATGTCATGTAGATACTAATACCTGCAATAATTGAACTGAAATGTAGGTTCGTAATGCGAAGATTCACTTACACATTAACACTATGATTAAAAGGGTTAGTATTGCTTGAATTTTAGTAACAATATTGATCATTTTGTAGTAAATCTAAAAAGTATGTATTGGCACATATCGTATTGAATCGATTCCTGCTTGATGCTTAAACAAGTAAATAGACCTGATTGGAAAATTAGATAAATATTTGTAATTGTCGCTTGTAAAACAACAATTCTTGATTAGAAATGTATTTAACTTTAAATCGACTGCGCATAAAACTACATTTTTAAGGTTATGTAATTTTGATTTTTTTAAACTGATACTTTTTTGATAAAATATTTTTTGGATTTTCGTTTACGTGTTTGTATAAGAGTAGTTTAGAATTTGTAAAGCTCAGAGCTAAAAGCAGGGTTTCTTCATAAATATTATTTGGAACTACTCTAGGTGAGATACAGTCTAAACCCCCGTCTGAAACTCCTTTTAGATAAACTCTGCAAATCCTTAATTTATCTATGCTTTTTTTAGTGTTAGAGAGTAAAAATATTATTCAGATAAATAATTTGTCGGCGCGTTTGATCTTTGCAGGAAAATCGCAGCCATGTTTAAAATGTAGGAAGTCAGAATCGTATTTAGAAATTCTAATTATTACGAGTAATAAGGTCCGGACTTAAAATAGAACAAAGTAAAAATAAGTTGTAACAACAAACATACCCTAGGAAATTAAACCAAAGTTAACTTTACGACGATATTATACAACTTCGGACCTTAAAAATATAACTCACAAGCATTTGTAAGAACATTAATGATGGTTACAGGTGCTTAACTACTACGGGTGTTCAAACCAAAACTTACCAAACGACAATGTGGTAATAAATGAAGACTTTATTCAAAGTATACACCAAAGGCCTGAGGACAACGATCCCATTGATTAACGAGCCGAAAGATTTCCCTCTGTTCCAAAAATCCATGGGCCGTGAAGAGATCCAATTCTTTACAGCATCCTTGAATTCCTTATCCGAGTTGAAGCGCGTTCCTTTCAGATGTTTTAAGAGACCCAAATACATGAGGGACATATCCGGTTGTAAGACGGATGGTCAAACTTCTCCTACTTGAATTTTACCAGTTCCGCATGTGTGACTCTGGAGACATGTGGACGCGCCTTTTATCATGGACTAAAACCACACCCTCCGTGAGCAGCGCCAGTCTTTTTGTTATTGATACATCTGCGTAGGCTTCGGAGTGTCTCACAGTATACATCGGAGTTAATGGTTTTTCGTCATTGTCGTGATTGGCGCTTGGACCGGTCCATTATATGTCGTCATGCAATGGCTGTGCTGTTATATTTTATGTTCTTATTTACCTTCTATAATGTTTACATTTACATATGACTACTAAGGTGGGTAAGGGTTGGCATGTTTAGGTTTCAGTGGTTTTCTTAAACCTTGAAGCAAATGCTTTGCCAAGACGAATCAATCCACTATTGCACACGGTTTCGTCACCACACTATACAGGTTTATACTAATCTTCTGGGACACCATACATACCACTTACATCACAATACAATATGTAAAATGCACTATACGAATAAATAAATAAATGATTCAATTCCGATTCCGATTTACGTCGGAGACTCCAATCGCATCCTTACGGGCGCAGATCAGGCCAAACTGAAACAGTTTTGCAATTGCAAATATAATAGTCTGAAAAAATAATGTGTCATATACTCAATTAAATTTTATTTTCGCAAATTCTCAATTTATCTTGAAACACAAATAATTTGTATAAGCAAGAGCTTAGCTACCTATGAACGATTATTTAAATATTTTTTTATAACGTATCTATCAGATGCTTTCTCAGCTTCTCGCGCAGAACTTTCCAAATCGCCGCGCACATCTTACACGTTTATTAGTATTGAGGGGGTGTGAAGTTCTGTGCGAAGCGCTGTTATGGAGAGATAGTTTAGGTTTTCTGTATAATTTTAATGGTAAAATTCTTTTCTGTCGTATTTGTTACAAAATATAGCACTAAATAGCTAAGTCGCTTAGATGATATTTCTCTTATAGTAAATTTTATGTTGTACATGTGTGTTATTGACAAATACAGAAATCTATACTATTCTAGTTTTACCCGAAATGGAATAATTTTCCTGAATTATCTTTAATAAGTTTATATCTATGTCAAAGAAAAATATATGCAAAATTATGTCGGGGAACTGCTACAGAATACTCTATTACCTTACCTTATTTGACGTTACAAAACTGACTTTACAATGATTTGGCTTAATGCAGTTGAATGCACACTAGCAAAATTTTTAACTTTCATGACTCCTTCATCATAATATTATAGTAAAATTTAAATTTCCCCCACAAAACTCATATTTAACAGAGTAGATAACAAAATCCAAAGAGATACAATTCAACCATTCGACGACGACTTACTGATTTATATAGGTCTAGCTTCACCCAATGTACCACGGATGCGTTTCGGATATGGCATGGAGCATCTTTTCTGCAAGAAAAATTGGTCCTCTTTATAGAATCGACGGCATCATGGATCGAAAAATATACATAAATTTCCTTTAGAAGTTTATAAATTTATCTGATTGTTTTTAGTAGTAACCTAGAAGAATCACACACTTTGTGGTACGAAATGTCGCATCAACCATCAGAACTTGAGAGTTTTATTGTGCTCCTCTAGATTTTTTATCTTGAAAGTTAGATATTTCCTCCTATAATTTATCAGTAATTGATTTTTTCTTCGTTGAGGAGGGGCACCAAAAACCACTATGACGTTTGTCCAGGCTTAACGTTTCGTGCAGCAATATGTGCACTTCTTCAGGCCTCTGTTTATTAAAAAAAATACATTTAACAGTAAGTTATATACATATACATCATATCCTTAATATATTAATCTAAATTATAGTTGATTGACTCGACTAACTTAATTAAAACAAATAAATGGTCCGCCACTTGAATAAATGTAAAAAACACATGGATATTAAAGAAACACAAAAGAAATTAATAATTAAATGTAAATAAATATCTCTGATAAAACACACACTCTATACGTAGAAACGAACAAACATGAATGACTAGATAACAATATGATAATGGGAATTCCTCCTTCTATTTTATTTTCGTGATTAAATTTTTATAAATATTGCTTAAATTTTGTGTGTCCGTATTATAATTAATGTTATTGTTGTGTTTGATGATGTATATCATTTCAGCTATTAGACGTTTTATATATTTACTTTCTACATTTAAAATCGTAGGATTATCAAAAATAAAATTATGACCCATCTCAATATGGTGTACGGCTAACGCAGAGTCTGGTTTTTTGTTTTTGCAATCGTACTTATGATTTTTTATCCTATTACATGTTTTTTGTTTGGTTTGGCCAACATAGCATTTATTACAGTCAAGACAGTCTATTTTATACACTACATTGTCTTTGTCAAGAATGTCTGTCTTGTACTTTAATTATGTGTAGATAATGTTGTAAATAGTATTGGTGTTGTATGTAGCTATGTGGACGTTAGTAGTTTTTAGTAATGGGATAAGGTGTTTAGTCAAGTTAGGTATATTAATAATTTTAGTGTAGGTATATTGAGAATTAGGGGGATTAATTGGTGATAATGTGTTAGTGTTCGCCTGGTCATAGTGGTTTTTTGGTGCCTCTTCTCAACGAAGAAAAAATCAATTACTGATTTTATCTTCCAATAAGGGGTATCGACGTTCACATACTATCATTGCAAAATATTAACTCCTTTAGAACTTAAGTATTTTTCAATTTTTTTAGGTACCTACCTATATAGAAAATATTGTATAATTTACGTGTATAAGAGCCTTTCAAACGCCGTTAAACTCTTAATACTCGTCTTAGTAAACCCGGCATGTGTGTATTGAAAAGCTATAACTTGTACACTAAACCAATGCATTGGCTTAGTAAATATGAACTACAATTATTTATTTATTTATTTGTATGGCACATTATTATTCCCTCCTGTATGAAATATAGTCGATAGCGCGCATTTGTATAATTGTGAACTTACACTCTCACTCCTGAAAAGCCCCAAAATAACGAAACAGCTGTCTAGTGATTCCCGGTGTTTGTTTGCTATTGTCAATCTTTTGCGAATTTACAGTAAGCTATTTCAGATTCTTATTTGTGCCAACACTTAGTTGGCTATAATAATAGAAATAACCGACTTATGTAACTGCTTAACATCTGTCGACAAAATTGCTTTAATGCAAATGCATTTTCGGACGTCTCGCTATACTCGAAACGACACTAGATGTCGCAATACTTATTGATTATTTTTTTCATCAATGTATTGTGGTGTAAGTGTAATGTATAGTGCCCTAGAAGATCAGTATAAATCTGTATAGTGTGGTCATGAAACCGTGTGGAATTGTGGTTCGTCTTGTCAAAACATTTGCTTCAATGTTTATAGAAAAACCACTAAAACCTAAACATGCCAACCCTGACCTACCTGAGTATTCGTAAGTAATAATACTTACGAATAATCACGCCCAATAGATGGCGCTACAAAATGACACTTTTGAAAAGTATGGCATTATAAGATTAGCGTTAGACTGAATCTTACCTTTTGTAAAAAAGAAGAAAACAATTTGTTTCAATTAATCAGAACAGCAATGGTATTCGAAAAACTTTTAAATCAGAACCTTTAGAAGTTACAGTAGTGGTACCTCAAGGATCGGTACTTGGACCAATATTATTTCTATTTCACATCAATGATTTAGATAACTACTTACCAGACAACGTAAGTTGCACTTGCCATGCCGATGATACCTTTTTAATCATCTCCAGCAAATCAAACACACTGCTGCAGAAAAAAATATGTTAGTACACTTGATATTTTGTCTAAATAGTTCTCCAGCAATTTGTTAGTTTTGAATGGTCTGAAATTGAAGTATATTAGATGTCACAGTTATCAAATTACTAAAGACCTGTCATTGAACATAAACATTAGCGATAATACTATTATCAAGGAAAACCATATCAACTTCTTAGGAATGCAGATAGATGAGAAGTTAAACTGGAAAGAGCATTGCTATAAACTCATAAAAAACTAAATTCTCTAGCATTTCTGTTTAGAAATTTAAAAACGTTATTAGGTTTCCTTAAGCTTGTTAATGCAATTATTTCAATGATTTGCATTTATATACTCGAAATATGTAAACACTTATTTCTTCACTCCAACGATTATCCAAAAAACAATGATATTCATAGTCACAATTTTCGTAATAAATACCAATATAAACTGCCACTGCCCAACTTATTTAACGCGCAATCAAAAAGTTACCTCAAATTTGATGTTTTTGTTTGTTTTTGTATATATTTTTTTCAAACTGTAGGTCAATTGTAGGTTTTTCTTTTAGGAATATTACTGTTTTAGTTGTTTTGGTAAAACTAATGATTTTGATATTATACCAGTGATATAAAAATGTTATGTTTTTTTTCGAAATTTCAAAACGTCCTGTGGGGTATACAAGCTATTTGTAATTATAGCCAATTTAAAGCCTCATGTTTATTCTACATTTTCTTTTTTTTATTCATTTGTTTATCTGTATTACTTAATAAAATACACCGTTTTGAAACACCTTGTGCATTTATTAGCGATCTTGGATAGCAGTGGTAACACGAATGTTCTCCCGTTTCCGCGTATCTTTGAATTGCTCTCGCTACAGTTGTGTGATACTCTCCCAACCTTCCAGCTATGTGATTCTAAGTCCACCCTTCACCATGTAACTCAATCAACGATGTAACGTAGCTGCCTCAACACATTCATCAAGCGTTAAATTTCTGGTTTGTCGTTCCAGTATTCACTAATTATTCCTGGACTGTCAACAAACAACTAATGATGCAGTTTTCAGTAGTTTATGACGTGTAATCTTCGATTTCCATAGCCTCCTAGCTTTTTGCGTTGTCCGATAAATGCATTTCATGTGAATAAATGCACATGGTGTTTAAAACGGTGTATTTTATGAAGTAACAGAGATAAACAAGTGAATAAAAAGAAAATGTAGAAAAACATGAGGCTTTAAATTGGTTATAATTGCAATAGCTTGCAATAGCTTGTATACCCCACAGAACGTTTTAAAATTTCGGAAAAAACATAACATTTTTATAGCACCTGGTATAATATCAAAATCATTATTTTATCAAAACAACTAAGACAGTTTCCTAAGAGAATAACCTACAATTTGAGAAAAAATCAACAAAAACGAACAAAAAATGTCGATAATACATAACATCAAATTTGAGGTGACTTATTGGTTGTGCGTTAAATAAGTTGCGCAGTGTAGATGGCCACATAGCAAACTAAATATCACAGAAAAATCACCCTCAGTTATTGGAAGAAAAATCTTCAATAAGCAGCCTGATAACATTAAGAATTGTAAACAATATAGTAATTTTAAAACTAGTCTCTCATCATATCTAGTCATAAATTGTTTTTATATTCTCACAGAGTATTTTAATGCTGTTTAGCGTTTTTGTCCCTCTATTTTACTGACATTTTCTATACTGTAATGGAAATAAATTATATTGTTATTATTATTACTATTATTATTATTTTCAGGTATGCACAGCCTAAGCCGGTATAATTTGGTTGGAGAGTATAAAAGCTGTCGTAACCAAATATTCATCTCTTTTTCTAGGAAACGAGATTATTCGGAATATAGGAATCTACGTACTATATGACAGGTGTAAGGATTACTGTCTTTTGCATTGTTTGAAAAATGTACAGCTTCACCTCTAGTTCTTTTAGTGATCTAAATAGAGATTTGGGGATTGTTTCCATGTTGGATATTATAATGGGGATGATTCTAACTTTTTCAACTTTCCATTGCTTTTTGACTTCGAAGCTTAGATCTATATATTTACTAATCTTTTCATTATATGTTTTTTCAAATAGGTATCGTTTGTCACTGTTATATCTACCCGTTATTTAAGGTGGGATATATTGCTTTGAAAAAGTTTATGAAGTTTCTTCCTAAATTCTGTTTTACCTCTCTCTAGATTAGTTACTGTCATGTATGGATGTACAACGGTCAGTCCATTTTGTACGTTTGTTAGTCAGTACCAGGTACAGCAGCTACACTAAGTTGTGTTGCGGCGTTACTTCTGGTTTGAGTTTGTGGTTCTTGTGCAGACTCTTGTAAATTAGAAGAAGAGGCCGATACTAACTGCCTACGACTCATATTTCCGTAAATCCTAGAGCTGCTGCAATTCCCAGCTCTTGAAGTAGACTGCAATCTTAATTCACCAGGGTCAGTCCGTGTTCCTGGTGAATTTCTATCCGAGGCTTGTTTTCTACTGATTATTTTAGTTATTATGGGTACAGACGCTAACCAGAGAGCTGCCAATTCTGGGTACAGACGCTTCTGGATTTTATAGTCTTGTTATTTGCCTTTTACAAAAGGAGGACAAACCCGTGGTTCTATTCTATGACTCGGACACCACATTATTATTATTATTATTATTATTATTATTATTAGGGTTTTCTTTTCACAGACGTGTAGACAGTCTGGTTTTGTAGTAACTTGAACGGTCTATGCCAAGTTCAAACCAGTGTATCTATTGGACTATTGTTGCAGGAACTTCCTGACTATTGTTGTTGTGTTGAACATTACTGCTTTTTGAATGTGTGAGTGAATGTGGAGTGATAGATTGAGTTGTTGTAGACTGTTGGTGAATGTATGGGGTGTTATTCCGGAAACGGAGATGATGATGATTGAAGCTATTATTACTTTTTTCTTGTTGCCATATTCATCTGATTTCTTGTGCCAGGGGACTATATTTCTCAATTTTTTCTGTATGTTTGTTCTCGACGTTGTGGTCGCTCGGTACTGCAATGTCTATCAGGTATCAGTATTGTCTGCTTTAGCGATGGCTGTGTGTATGGTACTGTCTTGTCGGGAGTGAAAATATTGTGCGAGAGAAGATATTTGTTTATTGTGGAGGACTTTAATGTCTATTAGTCCTCTTCCACCTTGTTCTCTGAGAAGGTACAGTCTCTCTATGAAGGCTTTAGGATGATGGTTCTTGTATTTGGTCATAGTTGTTCTGGTTACTCTGTTGAGTTTGTCTAGGTTTGTATTGGTCTATTGTATTACTCCAAATGAGTATGTTAATATTAGTACAGCGTATGTGTTAATGGCTTTGTATGTATTTTTGCTGTTGAGTTTGGATATAAGAATTTGTTTAAGTCTGGTAACATATATTGTTCTTTAAGTTGTATTTTAAATGTGGCGTGGTCTATTTGGTACTTCTACTTGAAACCTAAGTATTTGTATGTTTCCTCCAGCTCTATGTTATCCATTGTTTCATCGTGTAGTGTTTCTGTTTCTCTTTCTGTCCACTTTCCTTTCACCATGTGTAACATCTTACATTTTTGGATTCCAAACTCCATTCTGGTGTCCGCTGTGAATGTTTCTGTAATCTTAAGTAGGGCGTTCATTTGTGTTTGTGTGGCTGCGTATATTTTAATGTTGTCCATGTAGAGCAGGTGGTTGATTTTGTGTTGCGTTATATTGTTGTGTTTGATGTTGAATCCGTGTTGTGTGGTTGAGTGTTTGTGAGAGTGGGTTAAGACAGTAGCAGAACCAGAGGGCGCTCAGTGAGTCTCCTTGAAATATTCCTCGGTTGATATTGATCGTGTCTGTTTGTATGCTAACATTTTCTGAGTGTAGGTAAATTCGTGTTTTCCATTCCGACATCAAATGTCTCAGCAGATTGTATATTATCGGGTCTATCTTGTATATGTTCAGTATTTCCAGGAGCCAGGTGTGTGGGACCGAGTCAAAGGCCTTCTTGTAATCTATTTAGCATGTTGTTAGGTTTCGTTTTTCTTTTACTGTTTGTTTCAATATGATACTATCTATGATGAGCTGTTCTTTACATCTCTGACTGTGTTTCCAACACCTTTTTTGTTCTTCGCTTAGTATGTGATTCTGTGTTAGATGTTTCTCTATCTTGTTGGTTATGATTGAGGTGGTTATCTTGTACAGTGTGTGGTGACATGTGATGAACCGGTAGTTGGATGGGTTTTGTGTTTCGGCACATTTTGGTTTGATGTATGTTTTTCCTTCGGCGAGGAAGTGTAGACACAAGTGTGGATTGCTGATGTTTTGATTGATGTGTGTTGTCAAATAAGAATGTGCGCTTGTCATTTTCTTGTACCAAAAATTGTGTATTTGGTCGACTCCAGGTGCTTTCCAGTTGTGTGTTTTTTGAATAATTGTTTTCAGCTGTTCGACGGTGATTGTGTGGTCCGACTGTTCTTGTAGGTCGTGTTGTCGCTTTCGTTCTTGTTGTATTATTATTATTAATATTATTATTATTGAATTTAAAAATTTACAATTCCTTCAATTCAGATTTTAGGAAGTATTCAAATCTCTTATGTTTCGCTCACAATGCGTGAGCTTCTTCGGAGCGGCTTAAATTTAGAGAGTAGAGTCACTAGTGATTAAAAACACACAACATATAGTAATTAAAATTAACATATAGACGTTAATAATTAAATAATTACTGATTTTGCTTGTTACCTACTAACAAACTCTTTGTGATGCTTATATTCAAAACCTTCATCATGAAATTTACCCAATTTTGTTATGATTCGAACAAATATTCTGGCCCATCTACCAAAAATTAAATCTTTCTAAAAATAGCTCGTATGCAACGGTATAATAATTGTTAAAACCTGTTTTAAGAATGAAACAGATCAATGTTGATGATGCACCCAAAACGTGCTTAAAATAGATTTGGTTAATATAAAAACACACTCGACAAGATTTCGTTTTAATGACATTCTCAAGCAATATCAATAATTAACGTGAGATAATCTTAGATTCTTCTATAAAATGTTATGCTTCTTTCTATAACTACTACAGTTATTTGTTCAATCTAAATAATTTTCACATTTTCTGTTCGAAAAAAGTTTTACTTTCTCAGACATTTTTTACGATACCTAATAGTTAATTATTTCTCTAATAAAAACAGTTTTTAGATTGGAATTTGAAATACCTGTTCTCCTACGTGTTACCTTCTTCAATAAGATCTGTATCAAGAAAACGCTAACGTTCGATACTCCTTCTATGAATAAGTCATTGAATGAATCAAATCGTATGTCTAGTTGCGTGTTATTATGTAGTTCTTAGGTAAGGTTCAAAGAATGGTTGTTTGCAAAGTAGAGCTTGTCTTCTTTCGTAATTAAATTGTACTTGTATAGTTTGCGGATAATCGTGACCACCCAACATAAGTGCCTAAGTGAATATATTACCTCTTCTATGGGTGATTGTTCCGAGAAAAATGAATTAATTAATTGTGATTAAGTTGTTGTTTAAGTGATTAGAAAAGAAAATCCCGTTTTACGGTACTTTTTATATTGTGAAAAGTGTTACATTGTTTGGATATTGTTAATATGAAATTTTGTATAGGTAAGTTGTACAAAGCAAGTTGCTTTTTGAACATCTATGTACCTAAGTAGTATGTGTTTGATTCAATCCACAAATTTGATTTTTTTAAAAATAAGGATGAGGTGTTTTTTCAAAAGAAAACTTTGTTGTTTGAATATATAAATACATGTTATTAAACTCTCATAATTTGTAATATTTACGTTTGTACATTACAGTACTTGTAGATATACTTAACTCTCTTGAACAAGATGAGCATTTGCGCTGCCTGTAACAAGCACCCACTGTTAGATGCAAAACGCCGGTTCTACTAGAATTCTTCCATAAAGGGGTCCAGACGTTCCTGGCAAACATTTTTAGTTTGAATTAATCTGTATAGTTGTTCCCTATTATAATTTAAAATAAATTACAGTGGGATTTGGATGGTGTTACTGTTCAAATCTTGCAATTGTTTAGGAATTGACAATTATTTATTCTACTGAGTCTGTGTTATAAACCGTTGAAATATTTTTAAATTTACCATGACTTATTCACAACAAGAAAAATCCTACACCGAAAGGTTGAAGGATAATCTAATTATAAAGGGTGTCTCAGCAAGAACTTGAATTTAAAAAATTTAAGAAAATATATTTATTTAATATTTTATTAACATTTTTTTCTACATATGTATGGAGGTAGTGATGACATTAACACAATAAACAAAATATAGGTTAAATAGCCATCGTTGCTCTGTTGGCAGGTATGCACTTTTTTGATGAAATTTTGCGCTGCATTATGCAGTAAGGGCTGGTGGATTTGACGAATTTGACGTACAATTTCTTCTTCGAGTTCCTCAGTTGTCTCAGGATGGTTTGCATAGACCTTACTTTTCAAAACCCCAGAAAATAGTCCAGACAAGTTAATCACAACTTCTTGGCGACCAGTTTTTTAAGTTTCAAAATGGCGGCTGGGCGCCATTTTATTAATTTTTCTCAGTATAAAGAGGGGTCGAGTGATACCTCGTTTGAAAGGTCTTTTCATCATTAATTCATCCTCCCAATTTAAAGTCTCTACTGTCACCCCTGCCAAGGCGGCGTTTCGTCAAACTTCTGATTGTTTATTAGATTTCAAATGAAAAAATAAACTCTGACCTGACTTTTATGAGGAGACTTGTTACTTTTATAAGCACTGGTTCAGCGGTTGTCTAAAATTGACAAATGAATTATTAATTAACAATTTTCAAAATGTAATATACAGAGCGATCAAAAGTAAAAAATTGTTGGTACCTCCAAAAAAATTAGTTGTTGATAATAATTGGTGACAAAAGTCATTGGCGTTGGTAGAGTTATCATTCATATAAACAGCTGTATTATTAAATCTACATAAATTTATTTTTAAACGCTTGATTTGAATATTTTACACCAAAAGTTTACTGGTTTTAAAACGAAAAGAATAGAAAATCAAATAAATACAACAAAATGAGAAGCAAAATCTTAATGACACGAAATGACAACAACAACAATAACGTACAGCACTGTAATATTCAGTTTAGCCATTACAAAGCTTCGTGTATTTTTGTAGGAATTTTTGTAAAAAGAATTGCCAACTATTTTCTACTTCACGATCTCTCTTATAACATATAAAGCAGATACCTACTACATTAGTGCGTTGTTCTTTCATAGCAGCTCGCCCGTTGGAGATAGAAAACGTTTTGCATAATAATTTCTAAAATTGATCCAAACATAAACTTTTAATTATGTCTCTTAACCGATAGAAATTAAACGCTGTTCTTTTAAAATAATAATACAATTAAAAAAAGAAACGGACTGGGATTTGAATCCTCGCACTTTATAAAATATTATTAAATATTTTCTAAAATATTTTTAATGTTTGGTAAAATTTTAGAAATTATTACCCGAAACGTTTTCTAGTACATATTGTAAAGTGTTCTAATAGTAAAAACACTTTGGAGATATATAAATAGAACTATTCAAATTTCCCATGTTAAACATAATGCTTCAGATTGTCTAGGACACACGGTATATAGTACGGGTATATTACGCCTGTTGGTGTAGTAAATGTTGGCAATCAAAACAAGATGAATATTTCTCAATGCGCATGCGCGTTAGCGTAATATGTTTATGTCACCTCGACAACGAGTTTGTTCAGTTCTTGAGTGTGGTTGGAAAATCTTTTGCATTTTTATTTGTTGCTTATAAAAACACTAAAAGTAGTATCTGTACATTAAACTATTTTTGACGTGATGGGTAAAAGTTGTTATGTATGTCGATCTTCTAAGAAGAACATTGCAACTCAAACTTACAATGGAAATCGATCCTTCCATACGTAAGTAATATTTGCTTTTATACCTACTTATATTTTCGTCGAGATTGGCAACAACATATGATCAAAGCAATAAAAAAAATGCTAAAGTTTAACTTTAATTAACAGACATTTGTTGTCCTGTTTCAGTGTTAGTTTTTTATAATGGGCGCTTTAATTTAAACTTCACGAGATAGACATGCGCAAAGGAGTTTGAGTTCAGTTGAGATAGAAAACTTACATGTTTTGTTTCTGTTTCATAACACAAAGTTGTCCCGTAAGGTTTTAATACAGTGCGCTGTATACCTAGTATTATATACAGAGTGTCCCAGAGATCACTCCCCAGGCTTGCATTTTCGTTATTATTTATTTTTTTTTAAATTTTCGTAAATGAGATTAAATTCCCTATAAGATAAGTAAATACAATTTTCTATTATAACATAATCACAAAAATAATAATAATCACATTAGCATCATGTCGCACTTTTCGGAATTGGTATAATTCATATTTATTATGATAAACGGAACAGTCAAAAATTAGGGAAATTAGTTTGACAACTAACTTTACTCATTGTTTTTATAGGCTCCTAGATAAAAATTACCAAAATCAGTTGTTTCCATGGCAAACGTACCTTCAACTATTAATCGTACTTTTCTAACAAAAATTCTTATGTAGGACCCATATTTTTTTATATGGTTGTAAAGAGAATAAAAGGTATATATTAAAAATATTAAATATTAAAAATATATAAAAAAGTATATTATGCTATTTGAAGAGAAAAAGTTGAATATCGCTACCATTATATGAGTGCAGAATTTGAAAATTGTATTTACTTATCTTATAGAGAATTTAATCGCATTTACGAAAATAATAAAAAATAAAAATAACGGAAATACAAGCCTGGGGAGTGATTTCTGGGACACCCTGTATATATGGGTTTCTTCGCCTCTAGATAGCCATCAAATTATTTTTTGATTCCCTATTAGTGTTGCCAACTCATAATTGATTTTTTGTAACATTTTTCATAAACAGATTTTACTTTAAAAATTCATAGCGTTTTGTAAAAATAAACAAATTTTAGTAGTGACGTTAGACCGTATAAAAACCAAAAGTTCAATAGTTAGAAATTTAGATTTTGTGCAAATGTTTTAAAATGGAAAGGCTATAATTCATTTTACCATAAAATAGCATTTTATTCCTCGTACGTCATTTTTAATTTGTTTCAATTTAGTTATTATATAAAAAAAATCTCATTTATTCTGCAACCAGATGTTGGCAAAAATAAAAATGCTAATCAGGAAATTATTGATACTGTGTTTAGAAGTGTACTCGTATTATCTTCTACCTTTGAAAACCAGTTTATTTCTATAAGTATATGTTTTATAATATAAAGTAGAAGTAAATGCTTGAAAACAGTTTCTCATGATGTAATTATTAGAAAATTATAAAATATAAATAAATGTGGGTGATGTTCGTAGGCGCTTGGAGGTGAATAAACTTTTTTCTGTTTGATTGTACAAACTAGTCATAAAAAAACAAAATCTCTCTTTTTTGTTTTTAATTATCAGGGCGCTTTTTTAACTTCTTGCGTTTCATTTCTCTACTTTCTTTTTTGATTCTTATTTCTATAACATATTAAGATTGAATATGTACCTACCATTGTTATAGGTACAATTGTTTTTTTGTAATTTCTGAAGAAAATCGTCAATATGTTTATGAATAAATTTAACTGCAGGCAATTTTTAATTTAAAATTTTACATAATCTAGAACAATTATGACTGTGGCATGACCCGATATTTATGCAATTTATCGTACGTAGAAGTAGTTGTAGTATAACCATTGGCTTCAAGTTTGTGAAAAACATAGTTATCAAGTCGTTGTGTTTATATTTATCATTGGCATACATAATGTAGTACCTAATTTAAATTCAACATATTAACAATTATAACCAAACTGTTAAATTTTCTCCATTAAGTTATAAGGTAACTACTTTTCATACATATATGTAAATATAAAGTACCAACGCATTATTTTGTTTTATTTACTTACTTTTCTTATTTAATTTACATTTAATGAATTAAAACACACTTAGAATAAAAAAAAAGTTTAAATATCAAGAGTGAAGTTTATTTATTCAAACATAAATTTCAAAAATAGAAAACAAATTCTAAGTTTTATTAATTATTTGACAATCTTTTTTAAAACCATAGTACATTTACACAAGCAACCATTAAAATTTAATTTAAAGTTTCAATTTTAAAACGACCTCAACTTTTTTCATCGCATTCTTTCCGTTTTCTCAATTTTAGATTTTATTTACTATTTATTAGGGACAAGAATAAAATAAATTAAGTAAAATGTGTGTCTTGCGACATCTCGTGTAAACATTGACACGTATGAATAGTATAAACTAAGAAAAATGCCAACAGTTCACTGTAACTGCATGTGTGTGTTAAAGTGCAAAGCGCTATCTAAGCGCTTGTACTTCTGTGCAAGTTATCTTGGCTTTATCGGAAAAGTGTGTTAAAAGCATTAAAGCTATCGCTTAGATAGCGCTTTGCACTTAACACACAATGCAGTTACAGTTAACTGTTGGCATTTTTCTTAGTTTATACTATTCATACGTGTCAGTTTACACGAGATGTCGCAAGACACATTTTACTTATGTTTATTGCTCCACGAGACTTAAAAGACCAACCGCCTTCTTGTACAGTCGTATACCGCACTTAAGTATACACCTCTGATGAGCTCACAATAAGACAAAATGCTGCATCAGGTGTTCTTTTGTTGCGTGTATACTTCTGTACAAGTTATCTTGGCTTTATCGGCAACGTGTGTTACAAGCATTAAAGCTATCGCTTAGATAGCGCTTTGCACTTAACACACAATGCCGTTACAGTTAACTGTTGGAATTTTTCTTTCTTAAAAAAAATTAAGTTATACAGGGTGACTGAGACTAAACGTTACTAACTTCACTCGCTGTCATTTGTGTAGTTTTCATTTTGCGCATCAATTTTTGACAGATTGAAGTTTGGTGAATTGTTTACATGTGGTCAAAAAGAATTGTTCTAAATTAATATCTTCATAAAAATCGTAATGGAATTCAAACGTAATAGTGTAATTGCACTGTATTTGGCTGGAAATTCACAAACAGCAATAGTTCGTCAGCTCCAGCATTTGAATGTAAATAAAATGTTTGTGTATCAAACTATAACTCGATACAATGAAACTGGTAGCATCGTTAAACGCAACAGAGGCGATCCTAAAAAGACAGCAATATCAAAAGAAATGATTCGAAAGGTGAAGAAACGAATCTAACGAAATCGCCAATCAATTAGCAGCACGTCTGCATGTTTCACGATACAGCATTCAACCATATTGAAAAATGAACTACACTTGAAGCCCTACAAGATACAAAAAGTTCAAGATTTTACAGAGGCACAAAAAAAAGTTAGGTTTTGGCCGAACGTGATGAGATTCCAAAAATTGTCTTTTCTGATGAGAAAATTTTTACCATTCAACAGTATGTGAATAAACAAAATGATCGTGTTTGGTTAGAGCACAAGTCCAACGATAATTTGGACGCACAGTTGCCATGCGCAAGCAAACACCCGCTTCTTTTATGGTTTGGGCTGTAGGGACTGCGGATGGACGCACTCCTCTGGTTTTTATCGAACAGGGAGTCAAGGTAAACCAAGAGGTGTACCACCAAAAGATCCTTAACGATGCTTTGCTACCTTGGACACGTAAACACTTTGGTACGAACCGTTGATTCCAACAGGACTCGGCACCGTCACACAATAACAAGTCAAGCGACACAGCAATTTTACAAAATTGCGTTCCGCAGCTGATTTCGTCGAAAGAATGGCCGGATTTGAATTATGGATTTTTCCATATGGTCCATTTTGGAGATAAGGTGTCCACTAAAAAATACGAAAATGTTGATGCATTGAAGTCAGGTCTTGTTCGAGAATGGAATAAAATTCCGCAAGCCCACGTTCGGTCAGCATGCAACGCTTTCTAAGGAAGACTGAATCAAATTATCAAAGTCAAAGGAGGTCATATCGAGCAGTAATATGTTTTTCATATAATGTAATTTGTTTGTAACATATTCTAGGAAATTTCAATAAAAAATAATCAAAATTTAAAAAATTACAGCGTTTTCATTTGGTAACACTTGGTCTTAGCCACTCTGTAGTTACCGATCGGTATCGCTGATATAACAATGTTGAAAAGGTCATCGTTTTGTCAGTTTTTGGTGTTTTTCTGTTGGTTAAATAAGCTCAGTTGGTGTTCTTTCTTGACCTGTATTAAAACAAAAATTAAAGTTTGTAATTATGTTAAATATCAAAGAGAAAAAAAATTACAATTCTACACAAAAAGAAAAACCTAAATCAAAAACTCAAACATTAAAGCACAAGGTGGACAAAGTATAGCAATCATCCAACCAGACCATTGATTATCTTAAACTAGTGCATAAACATTGACAATAATTTGAAATATTGGGATAAAAATGCGCTTAACTTTTTGCAATGTTGAAAAGTTCACAGCCTGCATTTTACGTACTACAGATTTCTACAAAGATTACATTTTGATTGTTACTATCTTCGCAATTCTAAAGATTAAAAAAGAAACCATTTTAAGAGATTTTCATGTGGATAACTTCTAGTGGGATAAACCCCGTTTACTCTGTACCACATTCTTTATAAAATTTTTCGCTGCACAGCTTCCAGCATTCTCACATGATAAGTATTATGCGGTTTCCAAATTATTGAAGCATATTCTAACTAATGTGTGGAATAGGATTTTGAATACATCGCAAAGCATGATGTTATATTGTATATGTGGTAATTGAAGGTATGTAAATATAATACCACGATGAAGAAGTATAGCCATTCTGAACAGGATGTTTTTGACAACTGAAAAATATATCTTCGCATTTACCGATATTAATTACGTTGTTCTGTAAACGAAAGCAATCTTCGTCGGAGGAGACTTTACAAAATTATTTTTTTTTGTAAATAAATATGATGTCTTTCATTCATCAGTCATTCTTCTTTTATCCATTTTCTTCTACGTACATATTACATATTCACTTATTCATTAGGTATTTTTATTTTAACTTTTTCTTCCAAATTCTTTTCAAATCTTTAAACTTCTTATTTATGATATTTTTTTTATTATTTTCATCCATTTTATTCTTTACAGCGAATTTCAAAGTCTTCATCTTTTTTATTATTTTTTATTATTACATTATCATTTTGTAGAATTTTTTATCCATTTTATTCAAGAGTGTTTTCACTTTTTCTCTTATCTATTAGCATTCTAATTCGTTCACTCATTTCTTTATTCTTTTGATCTGGATCTAGCTCTTGTTATCTTAGATTTTCCTTCTGTCATTTTACTCTATTTTCTTTTTTTTGTTTTTGAATTTCTTTTTACTTGGCGTTTCTTCTCGTTTTGTACGCCAAGTTTTTCATAAAATTCTTTATAACTCTATTTTTAAATTAACGTTTTATTAAAATTAACTTATTACAAAAAATATGACTTTTCTATGTATTAATTATTATGTAACAATCTTTTTTAAAACCATAGTTAATTCAAAACGATTCTAATTTTGATGTCTTAATATGTGGTTAAGAGACACTCATTTTTTAAAATTTGTTGAACATTTTTTTAAATGCAAATCTGAATCAACACACTTACATCTGTCGACAATAGAGTGATTAGATCCTATTTATAGAAATTCTAATAGCATGTTAAATAATTGTCACTTAACTAAGTGCATCGATCTTGAAAGGTGTGTAACACTTATTGGTTCTAAACGCGTAATTTAAATTCAAAACTGGTCTCTTTCTCAAGAAAAAAATTCCTATTACTTTATGGATGTAAGTAAACGTCTGTAGGCGGCAGAAAAAAAAATGTAGACATATTTCCGCCGTCAGCACTAAAACTGCGATTGTTGCAACCTCATTAACAGTATTAACATAGAAAAGTCCACTAGCTGCAACAGAACAGAAAACATTTGGAACTGCACAAGTCCACACAAGGCAGTTCGAGGTTATCCAAAACAACTCAATAAATCTAAATGATATTGGTGCAACACAAATTCATTGCATATCAAAGTTTTTCAATAAAGGGAGGAATTCACGCACCTACGATGCTATGACGTTATTTGGTTTACTTTATTTTATAATAAACCAACATTTTATAAATTTCGATATTCTGTTTTAATATTGTTGTCTATCCTGTTTTTCACTGAGCCACTTGCCTAAGTAAGTTTGACGTGGCGCCTTGCAATACCTTTCTCAAAAATTAGGTTGACTAGTGATTTTAAGAACAACACAACTTCACTGAACTAAACTGAATGATAAAGATTGTACTGCATCAACATAATATTTTTGTTTGGAAAAATTAACCTTACACTATATATAATTTTTACTTTCCTTTAGGTTTTTAAATATTGAATGTATAATTTTTATTTTTCAGAAATCGTAAAAGCTAACACAAACAGTTTCAAAATGCATGAATAGACGTATTTACACCTAATTACAATAAGTTTTAATTAACGCCTTTATCTTGATTTTTAAGAAAAAATTTAAACAAGTTTTAATCATTCCCTTTTATCGATTATAACTCTGTAACGGGTTTAGGAAAAAAATGTATAAGAAACTCTTAACCCTTCTTAATTTTTGATAAGACGTCACCTCCAAATACGTTTGAAAACACCGTCTATAGGCAAGCTAAAGAATAACATAGACCTTCAATTTTAGTTTAAAAAATACCTACATAACTCATCACTGAAAACGTGTCATTCATTTCAAAGCCAATATTGTAGATTAAGAACTGACAGTTGCTGTTTTTAACGGATCAGAGAATGGGGGGCAAGCAAAGCGACGCTAGCACTAGGCGAATCCAATGAAATAGTATTTCAGCAGAAGCGCACATCAATTTTTTTGACGATGCGGCTCTTTAATTAAATCTATTAAAATAAAATCCATTCTAGAAAAGAGACCTATTGGCAAAATATCAATAGATTTTATTCATTTGCAAAAAGTAGTATGAATCGCATTTCCAATTATTAATACAGTGCTCTATCGCTAGTTCGTCACCCGCTAGTTCGTCACTCCCAGTAGTTCGTCAAATCTGCAAGTTCTGACACGCACGGGGATGTGTGATGCATTTTATTTCTTTGACGCATGTTATTGTGTTGTTTTTCGTTCATCGGCGGAAGAACGTTTGCAAGTGTGTTACAATTAGTGCTCTGTGAACTTTATCTAATCAAAATGGCCAAAACGAGTAAACGTAAACACGATACACTGACTTTGGAAGTTAAATATGAGATTTTGAAGAAACTAGACGCTGGTTCAAGTCCTAGTGATGTCGCAAGACATTTCAATGTTCCTCGAACAACCGTGAACTCAATACGAGCCAAAAAAGAAGAGATAACAAAAGTGATAGTAAACGCTGAAACTAGCATCTCGTCGCGGCAGACTTTGCGTTCAGGAGAAAACAACTTGATGGAAGAGGCTTTGTATTCCTGGTTTCTAAACGAACGCAAGAATCGCAACTCGCCCATCACCGCGGATATTCTCAAAGCTAAAGCGTTGTTTTTTTACCAGCGTCTGTATAAGAAGGGAGGTTTTAGGGCCAGCGAGGGTTGGTTCAACAAGTTTAAATCCAGACATGGAATCCGCCAGCTTAGTGTTTCCGGGGAGCGCGTTTCTAGCGACGAATCAGCTGTGCTTCCTTTTGTAGGCAAGTTTCAAGAGATTGTGAAAGAACATGGCCTCACACCACATCAGGTCTACAACGCCGATGAGACCGGCTTGTTTTATCGATTTCTTTCTAATAAGACTTACGTTTATCGTGAAGAACGTGCAGCACCCGGCCGCAAAGTGTCAAAAGAACGCGTAACAATCATGCCGTGTTCGAACGCTTCGGGAACACATAAACTGCCACTGATTGGGAAGTCACAGAAACCGAGGGCATTCAAGAATGTCAATTTACCACTCAGTTACCGTAATCAAAGCAAAGCTTGGATGACCGGGGCTCTGTTTATGGAGTGGTTCCATGAAGAGTTTGTGCCGAAAGTTCGCCGATTTCTCAGATCAAAAACCTTCCCTTTGAAAGCGTTACTGGTCGTCGACAACGCACCGGGTCATGGTAAAGACGAACTAGCATCGAGTGACGGCTTCATCCGCGTTCTCTTTATGCCTCCGAACTGCACGCCTTTGTTGCAGCCTTTGGACCAAAACGTGATTCAAAACGTCAAGACAAACTTTAAAAAGAAGATTTTACTGCGACTTGTCAGCCAAACTTCGGACATAGGTGTAGCTCTTAAACAGTTAAACCTCAAGGATGTCGCATTTACAGTAGCTGAAGCATGGGACGCTGTATCGACAAAACTAATCATCACTTCGTGGAAGAAGCTATGGCCACAGCTCGAAACTTCAGCCGAGGACGACGTACCGGTATGGGAACCTGAAGATGACATTCCCTTGGCAGAGTTGGTCACCACAGCAGTAGAACAACATCCAGATTCTGGTCTCACACGAGAAGACATCAAAGAGTGGTGCAACGAGGCGGACTACCAGAGTTTGTCTGACGAGAACTTTCTAAAGGAATTTGAATCGGACCGTTGTAGGTAAGTTTTAAACAAAATTCTTTGGGGAGAACTATTTTTTTCCCAAAAGAACTTGATTTAACGCTTTGTCGTATACGTATTTTTTAGTGCTCCTACAAACGAGAACGATGAAAATTCTCAGCTGCCGAAACCTACTGCAACAGTCAAGTTTGACGATGCGCTTGCGGCAATTGAGAAATGCATACTATGGGGCGAGGAAAATTCAGAATCGGCTAGCACCCTAAGCACATTAGCAAAGCTACGGCAAAATATTCTTGTCAAATGTATCAAGGAAAAAACAATCAAAAATTGATGATTTTTAACCAAACAAGACTAGTATGTACTGCATTTGCATAATTGAAATTTAATTTTTTTACTATGTACTGCTACATATTATGTATTTTGTTCTAAATAAAGCATGAGTTAATCCTTCTAATTCCATCTGTGTTCATTAAATGTGTTCAATAAATAAAGAGTAACTTAAATACAGGGTTAACGAGCATTATCTTTGAAAATTTCAACCTTTTTCTCGAAACTTCCAGTAGTTCGTCAGGGTTGCCGACACCAGGGTGACGAACTAGCGAGAGAGTACTGTATTAATTTATTGAATTGAGCGCGCAGAAGAAATATTGTATATTTCAATTAATTCGTAACTTGTTTGTTGATATGGATGTGGCTGGAGTTATACGTCTAAGTAAAGTTGTTTACGTCAAAGTGTTTTACAGTAGACTTTGGCTGCAGGCTTCAAACAAAAACGATTGAATCAACATATCCCATAGAAAAATACAATTTGGCGTTTTTTTATTTCGTAATTTTTATTTGTTTCCGTACTGTAGACAATACGGAAAGAGAACTTGTTTCTGTATTGTTTTAGGCGTAATAGTCCAGTAACTCTGGTTGAAAAATAAGGAATTTGGAGACTGTTCTCGCCTATACAGCTGCAAGTGCAAATCGCTTCGGAATAATAACGTAAGAATGGGAAAAATAGTTTTGACCAAAAGTAGGCTCGGCCTCAAAAGGTTTTTAATTTATTATTAATTACAGTTAAAAAACTACAAAAAAATAAAAATAAAAAAACAAACAAAATGAGTCGTGTTCCGTTTTAAAATAATTATTAGTTTTGTTATAATAATATTTTAAAAATGAAACTTTGAAATCGTATAGCTAGATATGAAATTATTTTACCGAAATATCATTTTGGTGAATTTAAGAATATACTAATTATTTATCATTTCCATTTAAAAAACAATTCCTGTATGTTGCAATTTTTAGTCACTTTTGTTGAAAAAAAAATAAGTTTTTGTTATAAACAATTGAAAATATTAGATAAGATTATGGACCAAATGAAATAGAATAAGTGGGAATCGATTCGTATTAAAAGAATGTAAATTTAAAAAAAATTGCATTTTATTATTGAATTATAAAACTGAGACATTAGAAAAATTTAATAAAAATTTTTTTTTTTGCAGTTGACTGTAATTTTTTTAAATTTTACAAATTTAAAATATACCATTTTGTAGATAATTTTTGCCTTTTTTTTCTATAAAACTTACAGAAAAAAGATACAGAGAAATAAACAATAACATCCACAGTAAATTTTTTATAAATTGTTAATAACTTTTGAAGCGGCGCCTACTTTTGGACAAAACTATTTTTCTCATTCTTACGTTGTTATTCCGAAGCGATTTGCACAATTTTTTTGCAAGTAGCCGAACAGAATCTGAAAAAGTGCAAGAGTGACTGAACCATATAATTTTTAATAATCAAGGTGCCGAACACATTTAACTTAAATGTTAAATCCAATCTTTGATACTTTTTTTTAATAAATGTATAGTAAATACCAACGAAATACAAAAAATTATATGAAAAACATACTGGGTGGTCCAACGCCGACGAAACAGAGCAAATTGCAGCCATATCGGTAATTTAAAAAAAAACCTAGACCCGTCAATTTTATTTGTGAGGGGGGCATCTTTTCAGCCTGTCGGCATTCCAGTATTACCTCTGGTTTTAACGGAAATGACGTCACATCAAACTTTTTAAACGGTAACCCACAGTTTTTTATGCAAAATCGGATAGACAAAAAAAATGCTTTTCAGAAAACCCCACGTTGCTAGTTTTCTTTGGCCGTTCAGCTAGAACAACCGTACAAAAACTCTTAGAGGGATGATTTTGCGGATATTGCCATTTAAGAAAAACAAAAGATATTACAGTAACAATTTAATAATGCAATTAAAAAAATTGAAAAGATGTCACCCTCAGAAATAAAATTGACGGGTTTGAGTTTTTTTTTTAAATTATCGATGTGGTTGCAATTGGCTTTGTTTCGTCGTCGTTAGCCCACCCTGTATGTCACAACTTATTTTGGCCTACTCAGATTATTGTAAATTAAAAACGACAGAAAATTTTGAAAACATTTTGATTAAAAAACGAAATAATTACCAAGGTGTTGATACTCACATGATTTTTTAAGAATATCTTGTACTTAGATAATTATTACACAAGAAATTAATTGGATCTAAAGCTGTTGTAAATTACATTCTATAACCAAATTTCCTTAGAAAAGGTAACGGTTTACGCGAAGTTAATTTAAAATTTTGTACGGTTTTTTATATGCCAATGTAATGAAAATAACGAGTTTTCAAACATTGCTTTCTTTATTCCTTCCTTTAAAATAGTTTTCTGCATTCCATATAGGGAGCATTGGAGAACTGAGTCTCTTAGAGAGGAGAAAGATTCATTTCGATATGTTAGAAGTAGACAAGCAAAATCTAGTTTAAAAAAATGTAGTCGTACAAAAGCTAGCACATAATATATTATTAAATTCTTCCAATAACCGCAATAAGAGAAAAAATAAATTACCGTTCATTCTGAACAAGCTTAACAATTAACGTTAAAAATAACCTTATAACTAACTATATAGTCTAGTAAAAATATAGTGATAGATTTATCTTGATCTTATTCGCGACCTTGATTGTAATAAAATCTACAGTCACGATTGTGTAAAAACCGAAATCAGAATGATGATTGTGAAATTCAACACAATAAAAAAGAATTTGACACAGTTTTAATACGAGTTCAGTGTGACATAACTGTAAAGAAAGTATATAAATTTGATCGTGAATAATGCGAAAGATAACATACGTCTTTAATCACAGTACATGCGTGAAACCGTTGATGCTACGCTTAATAATCGATTATGATTTTAAAAACTTGAATCAAATTCAAATACCATCTGGCTAATAATGTATTGATAACGATTTAAAAAATAGTTAAAAGTAACAGAAAATTGAATGGAACGGATCTTGGGTTAGTGGTAATAATAGGTAATTTCAAAACAATGAGTTACCCGATGAATACACATATAACTTTCAAGGTTTTCTTATATATGAACCTATAAATATATATTGCATGAAACAATGTGAATTATGGACTGTATGTGTAGCCATTATTTTCTAACATACCAAACTGCTTTAATTACCTTTTTAAATTAAAGCACTAAAATATTAAAAAGTAATTTATTTAGAAATTTGGTTACATTGAGTTACATCAAATCCACATCCTTCGTTGGCAATTGCGAGTAATTGTTAAAGCATATTTAATGACGCACTAAAAGTTTGTATGTCAAAATAATCTGTTGCGATGACAGGGTAAAGTACATACTTTGAACGATTATATAAGAAACATAATTGAAATAATTGCATGAAGATGTTAAAACGTTTAGTGTTTGTTACATTTTAGAAAATTATTCCAAAACATGGAATATTTACATAATAATTCTACCCACAAACCAAACAAAGTTATTTGTTTAGGTAATTGAAATTTTTTAATTTATTTTACACGATTAAATCTGCATACAGTTCAAAATAGCGTTTTTAAATAAAACAGTTCGAAGATCCAATATTTGATATGCATCTTGTGTTAGTATGTAGTATAAATTTTTTTATCTAGAGGATTACTATCATCCATTAGGGTACAGGCACCAGTAATTGCCAGCTTAAGGTATAATTCTGTCATGATACACTGGTTTATCAGCTTATTTGCGCATTTTATATTTGTTGAAAGTACATTTAGAAATACATTAAGTCAAAAAATTTATTGTAAAAAAATCAAATTTCGAAACTCGCACAAATCACCAGTGATTGCCAATATTTTTTAGAAGTTGCCACCTACACATCTAGTAGTTGCCAATGGAAAAAATTAACATAATTTTCGGAAGTATCCTTTTATTTGCAAGTTAACAATATGAACTCATACAATTTTTTGTTTGTATAATCTGTAAGAACTGTTGATCTTCCTTAGAATTAACTTATCAATTGAGAAAGGTTCATTCCCCTGTAGAAAAATGGGTCCATAAAAAATGAACTTGATATCAATGGTATCCACATCGCTGTTCTTTGGCCATACAAAATTATTTTCCACATCTTCTTTCAGAAATTTTATTTTCGCTTTATTCTTGTTCACAGTAATCACTTTACCGATGAAGAATTGCTAATCGTAGTAAACAGCGTAATAGTTTTCATTTTCTACTGTGATATCATTTTGACCATTTTCCGCCTCTTCACCATCAACTAAAATTCCATCCAAACTATCTTCATACGGTATAGAGCCATCTGATTCTTCAGAACTTATTTCTTCTACAACTTTTTTGGAACATTTCAATTTCTTATGTTGCAGTTTTTGTTTTCTTTGCACCTCGAGTTTCTTGCGTCTGTCCTCTTTTTCTCTTTCCTTGTCAGTCTTTATTTGTTCCTTCTTTTGGAATATTTAAGCCACTCTTTAGATGTAACTACGGCAGGTGTTCTTTTAGTGTTGCGTTTACGTTTAGTAGGATTGCTAGTACTGGGTTCAGGCCAGTAAAGTGCTTTTTTAAATGGCGAACCAACGATAGAATTTAAAGTCTCATCAATTGAAGGTGACATCAATGGAACTTTTTTTGATAAGGCATTTGAAGGGGGCGTCAAATGAACCTCTAGTATATTCACATTTGTTTCGTTCTGACATGGTGTCACAGGTCGAGAGAAATGTGAAACAGG
Organism: Abscondita cerata; assembly: GCA_030710515.1. NCBI lineage: Eukaryota > Metazoa > Arthropoda > Insecta > Coleoptera > Lampyridae > Abscondita > Abscondita cerata. The sequence continues at coordinate 187,753 of JALBCR010001496.1, read as the reverse complement.
AGGTGTTCTTAATTCTTCCAACAAAGGAACGTTTTTTTGTGATAATCTTTCTGTTCTTTTTGGGGACTTATTTGTTGTTTCTAATACGGATATATTTTCTTCATCTTCTTCATTCTCAATGTGTACCAGATAGTTTCATTTGAAAATCTACAATCCTGTCATTTTCAGAAACATTGACGGTATTCAAATATTGTTCATTTATTTCCATTTCGCCTGTGATATGTGGTACATTAGTCTCCACAGAAGAAATTTTTCTACTGAGATCTTGCCAGATGAAATACAATTCTGTATATTTTTCAGCGCCATTCCAGTGTCCATTTACTTTTAATGTTTCTCCAAATTTTTCTAAAATCTGTTTCTCTAAGTAAGATTCTATAACACTAAAAGCTATTTTTTTCTTTTTGATGTCTGTCGCTTCAGAATTTGTGTTTTGTTTATGTGTTGTGATACAATTGGTGTAATCCACTGCATCAGCGTTCCAGGGATAAAGACCACATCTGGTAAATCCGTTTATTACAGTGTCTGGTGTCAACTTTTTCAGCACAGTGTCGAAGAGTCTAGGAAATGTGGACTTGTCTAGTCTTATATCGATAGGATTTTTGAATTTCCACTCATGTACAAAGGTTTTCCACTTTTTCTTCAATGGACCGAAAACACTTACATCGCAGGGTTGTAGTACATGAGTGGCATTTAGATAAAGTGCCACTACTATTAGTCCGTTTTGCTCACAAAACTGTCTAAGATGTATCGTTAGATGTGACCTATGCCCATCCAAGAACAAAATAACTGGTTTCTGAATATTGATCTTCTCAAGCCACGGGTTGAATATATTCAAAGAATGTTTGTCCAGTCATCCACCCAGTGTCAGATTTGCCCACGCTCCACTCTGGACTAGGAATATTTTGTATAATTTTCTTTGGCATTCGTTTGTATGGAAGAACTAAAACGGTGGCAGTACTTTCCCATCAGCACTTATGCAAATAGACACGGTAAGAGATTCTTTTTCTGATCCTTTAGAAACTTCGTAAATATTTTTCTCTCCCCCTGGTGCTATAACATAGCCAATTGTAGGACACAATGAAGACGCTGATTCGTCGCAATTAAAGACTCGCGAAGGATCTTCCAATACTGAAAAACAATTTTCTGATTTCAAGTACTGCTCTTGCGTTAATTAATGTTTCTGATGTTCTTTCACTCAATTGGTCTTTGTGGCGGTTCATGAATAATTCAAACCATTTTTTACCGGTTTGTTATTGATAAATTTATTATCTCTCTTACTACTCTTCATGATTTTTTGAACAGTATACAGGATATCATCCTTGACTAAAGGGAATCCGGCTCTTGATATTTTGATTATCCAATCAACTAAAAGTTTTTTCTTAACTGAACTCAGCGTGGTAGGTGGTCCCACTTTACGTATTAATGGAGTTTTACCCAACAACTTATTTGACAGAGTTTTTCTGGGAATCCTGTATTTCTTTGCAGTTGAGTTGACAGATTTCCCTTCATTTTTGACTTCAGATATTGCTTTTGCAAGATCTCCCTCAGAATATTTGATGAAAACACGCTTTTCCATCTGTCAATGTGAGAAAATAGAAGACAATTAGATGTAGCCACATTTTTCAACCAGTAGTTGCCACCTCATGGCAACAATTGGATTCCATCAAGGAAAAAATACACGCTTCATTTTTATATGTTGTACTTCCATGAAATACACATTCAAAGTTCCAAAATAGTCCAAAATACGAAATAACAAAATTTTCTAGTTATTGCCCTAGTATGGCTATTGTCATTACTTGCAGACTTTGTTTAAAAACAAATATCTTCAAGACCGTTCATTTTAACACCATAAAATGTTATTACTTTTGCACCAAAAATGAATAGAAAATTAAAAAAAAAATAAATAAATTTTTTCTGTTCCAGTGGTGTAAAAATAGGAGGGTAAAAGTTGTCACTAACCCTTATAGCACGCCACCGGTTAAATTTCAGTTTCAGTTTATGTCAAAATATGACATTTTTGAAGAGCATATTGGTCACCGAATTTGAAAAAAAATTTTAAAGAAATTTCTGATTTATTGCATATTTTTAATTTTTATTTTAAACTTTCAACACCTTGTATCTCAGTAACTAAGCAGTTTAAGAGTCACCAATTTACGAGACCTCTCTGGGGTAGAGCGTTGTCGGTCGATTATAGGAACACCCTGTATACTCTCAGACGATTGGTGAATATAGCTGCTTTAAACATTTCCAGCCTTTGGAGTATGATAACTTTTTCAAGATCTGCACAATATGTTATACTGTTATTTCCAAGATGGTCTCTTTCAGCATCTTCACAATATATTTCACTAAGTAAATGCCAACAGTTAACTGTAAAGACTTGTGTGCGTTAAAGTGCATGGCGCCATCTAAGCGATGGTTTTTAATGCTTAAAACAACACGTGAGTCGATAAAGCCAAGATAACTTGTACAGAAGCATACACGCACGAAAGAACACCTGATGCAGCATTTCGCTCTTATTATGAACTCATCAGAGGTGTATACTCACGTGCGGTCTTTTAAACTCTCCTGGAGCAATGAATATAAGTAAAATGTGTGTCTTACGACATCTCGTGTTAACATGGACACGTGTAACTTAGTATTTGAGCTCGTAATAAGAGCGAATTGCTGCATCAGGTGTTCTTTCGTGCGTGTATGCTTCTGTACAAGTTATCTTGGCTTTATCTAATCAAGTGTTGTTTCAAGCGTTTAAAACCATCGCTTAGATGGTGCCATGCACTTTAACGCACACAAGTCTTTACAGTTAACTGTTGGCATTTACTTAGTTTTGTCTTTTTAGTAGCTTGCAGGTTTATAAATTTTACATTTTAAAATTATTTTGAAATATCGAGTATGTCCCAAAAAAGTGTGGTGCATCAAAGTTATATTTTTTTCTTATTGGACACCCGTTACATTTTTATGATTGCCGTAAAAATAAAGTATTCTTTCATAAAGGTTCCCTACACTTAAATATAGTGAGTTCTGAGTTAAGTTAATTTTTCTTAAAATATGGAGTATTAAAAAAATTAATATCTTCTAATCCAAAAAATCATAACAAATTTACTCTTACGTCTAATAGTTGGATATTTGATAAATGTATTTCATGATTAAATATTAAACATCTCTTTACATGGGGTTTAGAATTTACAGGTAAATTATTGGATCATTCAATATGTACTATGAGCCTTATTTTAAATACAACACCAAAAATCCTCTTTTGAATGGTATAAGGGTGTCCTATGCCCAAGTGTTAAGTTTTTGTGAAATTTTCAATTTCCTTCAAATTAATGGTAGAGAGAGGTTTAAAAACAAAAATGCATACATAATCTTTGATGTGTTGTTTATAATTATAAAAACTATTTATTGCTGAATTTTTCTAAAAATTGGTCCACGCCAACACGTTCGAATTCACCCTCAAACATATTCTAAGCATGTCACCAAAGCAAATATTTTTGATTTAGAAAATATTAGCGTTTTTATTTCTTAGTATATTGTTTATAATTATAAAAACTATTTATTGATGAATTTGCCTAAAAATTAATACACGACAACACGTTCAAATTCACCCTCTAACATATTCTAAGTATGTCGCGCGTAGCCATAATTTTGAAATCAAATATTTTCCATTTAAAAAATATTTGCATTTTTATTCTTTGATATATTCTGTATAATTATAAAAACTATTTATTACTAAATTTGATAGGTATAAGTGTACTTTGCAAATTTGTTTAAACCTTTTTATCAACGAATGTTAAAATAATAATTATTTGTGTTAATTAATTGTTGTTTTAATAGTTATAAACATTTAACTCATTATAGATAATATTTACATAACGTTACAGAAAAATTTATTTGTAATGGCTGGATGTATGGCTAACTTTATATAAGATAAATACATGAAGCAAGAAAGAAGCGAACGAGAAAAGAAAAAATGAAAGAAATGAATGGCCGTGAGGTGTTTTGCGAATAAATTTAGAAGATTAGAAGAACTAATAAAAATTAAAAATCGCGAGGTGTTATTCACAGTCAGGATCGTATATACACTATTAAGAATTTATTTATTGTAACACTTACAGTAAATAATAACGATAAACACACACAATTTATATTACACGTTATAATTTATACTAACTCGCATTGAATGACAACTTACAACTGATATTCGAATATTCAGGTTAACGAAAGTTTTGTCGTTCTAGAATCTATTTCTACATTTTTAATTTATTATATAAACAATGTAAAATTATTTGAAATTTAAAAACAATTAACAAAATTATATTTGCACTACAATACTGTATAGGTACCAGAAAAAAAATCTATTTAAAAATAACCTGCAATCTGTTATTTCGTAGCAGCCAAAACCCTCTTCATAATTTATGAGCAACAAAATTTATTGTTCTCATTATTATAATAAACTGTATTTATATGAAAATTATTGAATTTCGCAAGCAATTAGGAAGTCCCAAAACAATTTTTTGCTAGGAAAATGAAAATTATATAATTAGAATTTAATTTAAGTTTATTTCAAAAATTAAACATATTTATGTAATCATCTTTTAACGCAGTAGGTATAATTAAAAATATTCAATATGCAAATTGCGTTTGTTAGATAGAGTGAGCTAAATAAATAATTAATTTGCACAATTAAATAAGGTAATAAGATAATTGGCGATGTAAAGAAACATATAAGTAAAGAAAATAATGTTTATGTTGCATCTGATATCTTATGTAACGTCTTATTGTAATGGTTTGTAATTAATAAAGGTCATAGTTTTCTGCGACACCGACGTCCACGTTCGATGTATTTATTTAACTAATATGTATTACCTACATTTGTTTTTTTGTTATACATTGTTTATTTATAAGGTTGTTGCAAGTATACTTAATAGTACTATTAAACTCAATTAAATTACATTAAACCATATGTTTTTGAAAGGTGAAGAATAAATACTTTTCAAAGTGCCAAGGCCAACTATGATTTGTATTTAAAAAAATATAACTTTATGGCATATCTTTTAAATTATAGACTATAAAATTTATCTAAATATGAGCAATGGGTTCTAATTAAAAAAGTCTCTGAAGAAAGTTTTAGCCGATTTTAAATATCTTGATAAATAAGAATTTTATCAAAATTTTCGAAAACCCAAAATGGTAATTTTTGTCATAACTCGAAAACGGTTAGACGTATCAAACTTTGCGTTCAAATCGAGTTTATCTCTAAAAATGAGCCCTGGATACTAACAACAGATTTTTCTCCATCTTGTGTAATAAGGGTACTTTCCATTTAAAATCATCGAAAAACCTCACACTGTACACACAAAACTTTATAATTGTTTAACAAATGTTTTCCTTGGAATTTATAAACATGTTTTCCTTTTTTAAACATTTTATAAAAGTTTGGTGAAAAGTTGGTGGTTATTGTACACTCATTCGAGCTAAGTACAGTTAAGTAAGTGAAAATAAAACGATTTGCGAAAATATCAGTCAGAGCTTAGCGACTCGGCACAATATTTTCGTTTTGAGTTAAGAGTTTTCCCAATCAACGCTTAGGGCAACATCCTTTTCTTTGCAAAAAAGGGATTTTTAACCTTAAACCAAAATATTTTTTGAAAGTCGACAATAAAAGGCTGCAAATCCGGTTCCTTAAGTCGAAAAGAAAGTGGGTCAAAATAATTTTTAAAATCATGTGTACCTCAAAAAATGGTTAAAAACCCCTTTTTTACCTCGCTAAGCTCTGACCGATATTTTCGTTAAAAATTTTACTTGACTTCACCATACCTTACACTGATAATCCCTAACACCGTGTTGGTTTGGCTGCTCGGTAATAATATTTTACATGTACAATCTGTCCTAGGTAATTTCCTGCTCCCCTAATTGTTTTAGGGTCAAAACATAAGAGTACAAAATTGTTCAAAACTAAAAATGCTACCTAAACGGTATTTTTTCTCTAACTAAAATTCTACTGTAAGAAAGAAAATGAAGAATTAAATGTTCAATTAGAATTTTCAAAAACAACATTACCGTGAATAATTACGTTATAACTGCAGAATCTTAACGTTTTCATTAATACTGGACCTGGAAACAGGAAAACGATAACGAACGGAAAAACACCAAAAAACTGCATCATCGGTTCGTTGATGATGATAGCTATTGCAACACGTGTCCGAGTGTAGTTTATTGGTGCAGTTTTTGATGTTTTTCCGTTCGTTAAAATAAACGCTGCAGTTTAGTGTTTGTGGGGCAAGCGAAGACGTGCTTTTGGGTTACCTCTTTAATCTCAATGTGAACCAAATATAGCATGTTAAAATCGACATTAAAGTTCCGAGAAAATACAGATATTTCACAATATGGTAAGTTAATCGCTTTTTGAAGAACAAATAAAAAATTACAAGTCTAAGAAATCAAAAGTTCTTGAAAGAGACCATATTGAACAGTTTCTAGCAGAAACACATAATAAACAATGTTTGATGATGAAGTGCGAATTTGTTATTTGAGAATGAGATTTAATTTTTTACATTACACTAATTTTGGGTGTATCAGGTGGGTGTCAATATTGTGAATTATTGAACATGTCAATCAGTAACGTAGAAGATAAAGGATCCCATATGTTGGTTTTTAAGTTTTTAAGGATATTTGTAGAAAATATATGTCTTCGCGACTTAAGAATATTTTTCGGAAGAGGTTATTTTTGTGCTATATAAATAAGAAATGCACAGAACAACCTGTGGGAATAAATACTTTATCCAAAATACCATCAGCGGTGGCTCATTTTTTAAAATTCCAAAACCAGAGTCGTGTACAGGGCACAGTATCAGACGCACATCATTGTCTGATTCTGGAGGCGATCTTGGTATAGTTCAACGTCATGGTAATCGACAACCGTGGCAGAAGTCTATGACAAAGAATCAATTTCTAGCAAAATGGACATTGTTAAGAAGATACTGGGTGAAAATACGAGAACAGAAGTCAAAGCTATTGTGAATACTGAGAAAAAAAAAAGAATGAATGTGGAAACAATATTGAAGTGACAAAAAATGATTCAAATAAAGTTTTATCTTAACCATAACCTATTCAGTTTTCTTTAAACTATTGAATTATTATATAATAACAATTTAATTATTGATTCATGAAACCACTAGTATTTTACATACCCTATAATTCAATCAAAATAATCATTTTTATGACGTCATAATAAATTGGTTGTTGGATAAATTACCTAAATCATCGTATTCGCCCAATTTCGTACCAATTAGTTTAGACTGTATCTAATAACAATAACTTTTGTGTTTTCCTTTTCTTTTTTAAGTTGCAAAAGCCGTTCTCCTTGGTACGTTACACCTACCTCAAGTGTGGATGACTTTTAATTTTTCACCATTAAGGCTTTTGACATCCGAGGAACAACACCACATACCTACATCTATATTTATGTATGTCATGGTGTTAAGAAATGTCTATTAACAAAAAGTATATTTGATCAATCAAAGTTAATTTTATCAACGTTATTATTTGAACAGCTTACATGAATAGTAATTGGTGTAGAAAACAAGAAGAAATAAACATAAATATTTATTCAAATGGTTTGTATACATAAAGCATTGGTTGTTCTCATACAACACTTCAAAGTATGTTTTTATAGCACAAATATTTAAAAACGTGACAGCTTTTTTATTCTATACTTTTTCAATGTTATAATAACATTCTAAAGACGATTACTTATTCTATTAATAACAATAATTAAGTCTACCGCAATGAATAATAATAAAAGCTTTCTACGCTGTTTTTATAAAAGTGGATTAGGAACGCCTATTTATAATCGGAAATTAATTTTGCGTTACGTGTTTGGGAACATAAGTTCTTTTTCTATTATTTAACGCACTAATAATTCACTTCATTTAGAATTAGTCATATGTAATAGAAACCCACATTATAGATTATGCATGCTCGTGAGTAGTGGGTGAGGAACTATAACCTCTGACTATGGTTTTTTCTTCATTTTATTAAACACGGTAATGAAAAATTACTATTTTTCAGTTACCTCAATTACATTTAAATTATATTCAACTGAATATTAGTGGGATTGTGAGTTGTTTCTAAATCATTTTAACTGCGTTAACATTAAACTATCTCATACAGATATTTTTATATCATATCAGTCATTTCGTTCCTAAGCTATTTTGAATTTAAAAAATACCTTTAATATACTATTCCAAAGACATCAAAACTTTTTACTTGGGTCGATGTCAAAACGCTGTGTTTAGTGTCAATGAATCGTGACATGGTTCAATTAGAATAAAAACGTATGGTAATAAAAGATATTCTAAGAAGCCAGCATAGAACTTCGCTATTGCAAATTGGAGTTGAAGTTCCCTTTGTAGAATATTTAGAAAAACTGAAATGGAATTTCCCAAAACTAATGGGATGAACTATAGAACGACTCTCGAGTCTATTGTTAGAAGGATACCACCGGTTTCTGATAGATGCTATTAAATATGAAGCAAAGAAATCAATTCTAGGTGGTTTTCGAAATGAATGTTGGCCAGTGAAACAAACATATTTTACAATCATACCTAGAAAATCCAAAGAAAGAAACTGGGAATACTGTACTAGTACTATCATCTCTAAATAATGGAAGAAAAATAAATGGAATTAATTAATAGAAAATATAAATTTCTAACATACAGGTCTAAAAGCTGGGCCTTTTAAATAAACTGGAATCTGCTAAAACGAATACAAAAATTTAACTTTTGTTTGGTTAATGTTTCAAACTCAATAAAAGTAGAAAAACCGATTATTACAAAAATAAAAACGTGTCTGCAAAAGAAAAGTAAATCTACACCTAATCTCAGAAAAATATCCAGATATTTTACTGCAGAAGAGGTAAAGAGATTAGAATAGACAAAATCGAACAAAACTATCGGTTTTGATGAAATACATTCAGAATATCTAAAATCTTGGGGAAGTTATTCTTTGAAGTGGCATTTATGTTTCTGAGACCCGTATTTGTTAACCAAACTAAAGATGAGCTTACGATAAGACTTAAAGGAAGAATAAAAATAATTATCGTGTTCTTAATAAGATTTTCAGATTTCTAGTCTTAAGTTGATCTTAGTCAAAATTCACAAAAATTTATGTGTACAATTCTGGTTTTAATCCTACCGTAAATCAAAATTGGCTAAAACTTAAGTCCTTGCTAGACTATAAATTCGGACATTAATAATATTTATAATACAGGTAAGTGGTGACAATTTAAAAAAAATAAATCTCCTACAGACCCCACTTCTTACTTATCGTTAAGTGTATTTATAAGGTTTTGGAAAGATTGATTTTTCAAAGAATTAATCCATTAATTGAAGAGAAATTACCAATTGAACAAGCAGATTTTGTTCTGTTCTTCTTCTTCTTTAGCCTTCAGTCATCCTGCTTTAGACATATGTCTCTCCTAACAATCTTCGTCCTTCTCTGTTCTGTGCTGTTGTTTTCCAGTGTAGTTCTTCCCGGGTTCGGTGTCCTAGGTATGGCCTCCACTATTAAATTAAATTGTTCCATCTGTCTTCTTGGTGTCTAGTGACATGACATACAAAGCCTCTACATCATCCTGGCGAATTTTTTAATAACATTTTCTACTTTGGTTTTATTGCGGATCCATGTATTTTAATATACTTTAGTATTGATAGAACACATTGGTTGAATACTTTGTTCTTTATGTACTGTGGTATTTTTGGGTTTTCGAATATTCATGTTAGTTTTCCAAATCCTGCCAATGCTATTTCAACGTGTTAATTTTCTTTGTTTATTCTCAGGACCTGCTTCAAGTAAATATAATCGTTGATCTTTTTAATTGTGTCTCCATTGGCTAGTAGTCTTTATTTTTGTTTTTTTGCATGTTCATTTTTAAACCGACCTTGTTAGAGGTTTTTTCTAGTTGGCGAATCATATTTTGTAGTTTTCCATAAAATTCAGTAATAAAAACCACATCGTCGGCTAATCTCCTTCCATTGATGTTTACTGCCATATTTGCCCAGTCTAGTTTTCTAAATACATCCTCCTTGACTAGTGTAAACCACTTTCTGTTTGACCTGTGTTTTCATTGTCGAATTTTCGTATATGTTGTGTATAATTTGTTTCTATCTGGAGTCTATTCTACTGTTCAACAGTGCTGAACGCTTTCTGCCAATCTACGAAGGTTAGGAATATAGAGAGATGATATTTATTTGCTCTTTGTTTATATTAATACTTTAATTGTAGTTAATTCCACTGGTTGGTACCTGTCAATTTTGTCTATCAGTGTATTGTTTATAATTCGTATGAAAAGCTTATAGATCTGAGACAGCAGTGAGATGAGTCGATATTTTTTTGTCATTTCTATTTCCTTTTTTAAAGAGTAGCACTACCATAATTTCGTTCGAGTTTCTCGGTAGATTGCTTCTATGTAGGTATTCATTGAACAACCTTGTTAGAATTGATTTATTTATTGTATTCTTTACTGTATCTTAGCTCTCAGCATCCAATGATCACCCCCTGTGGTACATTTTTACTCATGTTTGCTTTTTGTCCTATTATCAGGTGACAACCACGTCCATTTGTTTGATTTCTTTTTTTTAAAACTATTTATTTCATAGAGATTTGATTTCTGAAATGCCTAGTTTATCACACTCCACATTTCTCAACTCTTCTTCCAGTTCATATAAAGTTTTGTCTCTCGCCGTAGCTTGTATGTTATATGTTGATATGTAAAACTTTTCCTTTTTTGTCTATTTCTTGTGGACATCGATTTTTTGCCTCCCCCAGAATCCTCAAGGCAGACCAGATTTTCGGTGTGTGATTTTGAATTTCTTGTTCTACTCACCTGAGGCACATTTCGTGTCTGATTCACAGATTATTACTTTTCCCATTGTCAAAACAAAACTTTGATAAAGAACTCTAAAATATTAAGCAGATCGCATCATACAATGGTTTTCAAGAATCAATTGTCACAAAAATAATTAAACGTTAGAAACATTACAACGTTAGGAACTAGGAATAGCAAAATAGATAAGAAATATGTGAAATTATCAAATTATCCTACATACACAAAAGGTTTATATTTTCAAAATTTGATTATAAAACAGGAACCTCAAGTAGTAACAACAAAATCTTTTAGGCAATCCAAAAGACCTAATAGAAATGTGTCATAAATCGGGAATATATAAAATTAATTATAAAGACTGTAATCAAGTATATATAGGGCAAACCAAGAGACCTATTAAAACTCGTTTTAAAGAGCACTTAGCTCATGTCAAATATTATCGCACAGATAGGTCCAGTGTTGCCATGCATATTCTTGAAAATAGCCATAGAGTAGGCGACATTGAATTAATTAAGAGGGTAGATAATAAAAACGAACTTGATTCTTGTGAAAATTTGGAAATTTTTAAAAACAAAAATTTGCTTATGAATTATGATGATAACGGTCTATTAGGATTTTCGAAATTATTCAAGCTTATCGAAGAATCAATTAAGTGTAACGATACGTGACACGCAGATAGTATATATAAGCTTTCTATTGTTTTTAATTTTGGTATCGGTTTGCTGATGATGATAGCTTAGCTATTGAAACACGTGTCCGAGTAAAGTTTTTTGGTGCAGTTTTTTTGGTACAGTTTTTGGTGTTTTTCTGTTTGTTAAATAGACGCTGCAGTTTAGTGTTCCATTCCTTTGATTTTGTTTCTGTTTTAAGGTTGACATTGTCAGGAGGTGTTGGCCGTAATTCATCACGCTGGCCAGGAGGGTTAGTGAGTGGGTTTTATGGATAGGAAGAGAGGGGTGTGAGTTAGATTTTGGGATCGGAAATAGGCAAGATTGTCAAACCCTGAAGTAGGTCAATTTCCTCTTGGAACTGAGAGAAAGGTATCCACCCGCAAGTGTAATTTATAAGGTTTTGGAAGGATTAATTTTTCAAAGAATTATACGTTTTCCTTGTTTACAATTTATTAATTTTCTAATACTTTTCTTTTTTCTAATACTTTGTGAATTGCTGAAGTATACTAAGTTGAGATGTTTCTCACAATTTAAGTACAGTGCGTTTCAAGGAACGTAATCACATTTCAAATCAAGATAACTCTGGAAGTTTAAAAACTGACATCTAGGGTGCGTGTCCAAGTTTTTTTTACACATATTGAAAAACAAAAGCGAATCATTTGTCAAACTTATTAATATAACTTGTATAATTTTAAATGGAACGCCCTGTATATTTTTAGATTTTCGAATTCAACGTAAGAATGAATGTGGAAACAACATTGAAGTAGTAAAAAATAAAACAAATAAAATTGTATCTTTTAATACAAATGTTAACGTAAGCCTTAACAAACAATTTCATTTGAGATTCCTGTTTCATATACTTAGGTAATTGTAATTTTATGTAGGTACTTAGACAATATATTTTTGATGTTCAATAAACCAACTATTCAATTTTTCTGTAAACTGTGGAATTATATAAAAACAATTTAATTATTGATTCATAAAACCACTAACGTTTTATAGACCCCATAATACAACCAATCATTATTTTATGACGTCATAATAAAGAGATTTTGGATAAAATAACAAATCAAAAATCTTTTAAATACTAGGTATTTTTGTCAGATTAAAATTTAAAAATTAATGGTTGCAAAAGAAATTCGTAAATTTTTTTTTGCTAATTTAAGAAAAATAATTACAATAGGTAATTAAAATATAAAATAGTTGTTGAATATTATGATTACAATTGTTTTTAGTTTAATAAAGTGAATCAAATTTAATTTATAGAATAGTCTGTTTTTAAAACAAAACAATTCGATATAATAAGCATTTCAGAACTTTCTAAAAATGAAGACAATTAGTTTAATTAAATTTAAATACAATTAATTTTATGAACAGAAAATATTAAAACAATAATACATTGTATTTTTGTAGCACAATTATTTAAAAACCGTATAATTTTTTTCATTTGATCCGTTTTTTTTACTCATTTTAAGTTTTTCTACACTAAACTTTGTTCAAGTTCAAGCAACAAGCGAATCGCAACATTTAAAATTTTAACAACCACATGCTTAGTTTGACATTGCAAATTTCACTCCGGACGTAGATGAAATATTGCATGAAGCACGTGTGTGAAGAACTTCTATAAAGTTATTGGGATTAAAATTTCACAATCTGCGCATACATGTCTACTATTATTCCTTTCACTAGTTTATCGTAATAAAGCATTTTGATAGTTGTTGTTAAACTTCAAATAAAAATGTGTTGCTTACAAAAAAATCGAGAACTGCTCTTGTTGTGGCACAAACTGTATGTTAGATATTTGCAAGAAACAGCTGTCGAGTGATCATCGGTGTTTGTTTGCTATTGTAAAACCTCTTGCGAACTTACAGCTGGCAATTTGAGATTGTTATTATTGCCAACACACAGTTGGCTATAATAATTGAAGGATCGAATCATGTAACTGCTAACACATCTGTCGACAAAGTTACCTTAAATAATATTTCTTTTGGTGACCGTACAATATTGTAAACTTTGGTACTCATAAGCGGCCGAAAAGTGTGGATTTTCTGGCCGCTCCCTCGTATGTCATATTTTTTCTGAGTAGTTGCCATAGTTATCTACATTGATCAAAAATCTTTCATAATAATGATTCAGTGAACCTAATTTAGAAAATCCGCCAAAAAATTCAAAATACACATTTGGGTTTGAAACACAAATAACTATTATCAATGTTAATATTCATCAACATACTATAATGTCAAGGTTTTTGATATACAATCCCAAAGTTAGTTTATTCCACATTTGTTTAATATACATTACACATGATTTTACTCTCAATTTAAAACAAACAGTGTTTTTATAAATACTATTTAGAAATAAGAAACAAATTTTTTACTCCACATGTTATAAATAAGATGGGTATTTAATAAAACTTGGTACAGAGATGTGTTTCATAAGACCGAAAGTTATGGCCTTTATTTAACCATATATTTACACAAAAATATCATAGGACAAAAGTTGGCAACTTTTATCTGCACTTTTTTCCTCTTTTTTAAAACAAAATTTTATAAGGTTATTTCAGTCTTTATTTTTTGAACAAAATGTATTATGTCGTTGAACAATTTATATAGGCTGTCCGTTTTTCGAGTGCCACTATAGGGATCTCGCTTATCTTAAGAGATACGAAGTCGGTGAAATTGGAGCAAAGTTCCCCATTTTTATGCTGAATTACAATTTGAAAAGGAATTTGAAATATCTCCAATAATTTTTCAAATATCGAAAAAAAACGAAAATTTCAGATTTTTGTTTTTAATTTTTGCCAATAAACTAATCAGATTAGACATTTGTAATTAAAACATGATTGAGACACAAAAATCAGAAATTTTCGTTTTTGTTCGATATTTTCAAAATTGTTTGAGATATTTTAATTTTTTATAGATTGTTATTCAACATAAATATGCGCAACTTTTCCCTAATTTAACCGACTTCGTATCTCTTAAGACAAGTAGATCCCGATAGTGGCACTTGAAAAACGGACAGCCTGTATACGCTTTTACAGGTTTGTTAGCATCAGGACAATGTGAATTCTGTGTGAAATGTTTTTTTTACTCTTCATCTATAACATGTTAATTTTTAGTTTTAAATCTAACGACCGAGAAAATAATTTAAAAACAAATTTCCCTTTGAAAGATTTTCAGAAATTTTTTTCATGATTCTGTCAATATTTTTATAATTTGTATTGTGGCAGATTATGTATTTCTTCATTTTCTTGAAAAATGATTGTATAATAAAGTTTTCTTTTCTTTTTCAGATTCTAATGCCATTATCTGGGGTAAGTGATTTTTGAAACAAACTTAGTTAAGTCAATACAAAAACCATTTATTTTTGTTTGAAATTGCGGTATTACTTTTTATTTTGCCAAAGTGTCAGATCTACTTAGGTAGTTTATACATATACAAATCTTGGTATTTCTCATCAAGAATATTTTCTTCTCCAATTAATATACATAATAGAAGTTAGAAGTTATGTACTTTCTAGTGGAGGTCGGGTAACCAAATTACCGGTCTTATAGCTACATAAAAACCGACGTTTTGCTGAAACTTCCGAGGGCTGTATCGAGGCTAGTTGTAATTAATGTGACTCACGCGGATTTATTAATTACAATTAGCCTCGATGAAGCCGTCGCACGTTTGGGCGAAACGTCGGCGTTTATGTAGTTGTAAGACTGGTAGTTTGTTACTAGATCTCTATCTAGAAGGAACATAACTTACAACTTCTATTGGTATGTCTCTAAATCAGTTCTAAGCAAGAAAAGTTTCTTATTTGGATTTTTTTTAAATTACTCTTTAAAACACTTTTTTTCTCCTTCTGCCAGTGCAAACTATTGAAAAAATTTTGCAATAAATGGAAGCTGTTATTACCTTAATTGATCTAATATGAAAAAGAAATACCATTTTTATTAATCAACAATAATTGCAGGAATTTAATTCATTCTGAATGTTATTAAGGTTGTTTAAATGCGAGGGGATTTCAATCAAGACCAGGATTAGTCCTATCAAAAGTTTGTTTATTAATTTTCTACTACAATATTTTTATCACGTTCTATATTATAGTTTCCTTCAGTGCCATCACTCTATCCCAACGGTCCGGCCGCTATTCAAATACATGACTGAAGTCATTCTACGCAAGTCTCTTCAAAATCGTCTCTAAAGCCTTAACAATGTCTATTTCTGTTTGAAATCGGTACTTGCCTTACACTGATAGGGTATTATTCTCCGCGCGTTTCCGACTAAAAGAATTTTGTGTCTGACTATAGATTTTTTAAAAACAAGTTTGAAGGGTATACATATTTTATTACAGAAAGCATCAATGCATGCCCGTCAATTAAATGCATATTTTGAAGGATACAAATTTTTAGTTTGAACGTTGTATACTCTTTATTTCTATAGAATACAGTTGTTTTTCGACTTCTGTTTTATGAATCTCAACTCAGGGCAAATACTCTCTTAAGGTCTGTTTTCTTTTGCTAGACGATACAAAAAGAAACCGCATGGGATGGTGCCACTCGGGACTATACTTGAGGGTGCAGCACACAACGCACATTGCAGACGTTTAAAAATTTGGGCACAACATTAGCCACATGCGGGCGAGCGTTGTCGTAATGCAATTTTCACCTCTTTATCAATTCGGGCATTTTTTTTTTAATTGTGATCTTTCATTAACTGGTGCAAAACTTTCATATAATAATTGGCGGTCACTGCAGTTCTATGCGGAACCATATGAATACATATCATCCTCTTATAATAAAAATAATGACAGATTTGTGAGCTTTTTTTAGTGATGGTCCTTTTTCTATCCTTTGTGTGCTTTGCTGTTTCATATGCGGATCATAGCAATACATTCAGATTTTATCATCACTAGTAATTTTCTTCCGTAATTCTCCTCATTCTTCTTGAACATACCTTTTCCAATATTTTTGCCCCGGTGTTAGCAGTTACGAAATCTATCGAGTACCCTAGAAGTGTGTAGATGTTTAGACAAAAGCCTAAAAACACTTTCAACAGATACTTTAAGAATGCTGAAGAGTTACTAAATAGTGAAACGTGGATTTGCACGAATAATTACCGCTTCAGTGTTGATGGTTTCTTCAATAAGTGCAACAATTGGGTACTTGGACCGCCTTGTAATTCACAGTTTTTTTGTCCATCTACAAATTCTTGTTACCATTGAAAACAAAAGATCTTGCCATTGTTGAATTCCCAAAAGTTGTCTTAATCACAGAAAATCAGACAAAATGTGATCGCGTATCTCTGCCACGCAGAGTTTCCACTTAAGACAGAGCTTCTCACGCATGAGCGACAATTAACTATATGCGAGGTGCATGGTAAAGCTATTGTAAAAGTCTGAAAGTGAATGATCCGTCAAAAAGCCTCGATAGCCCTTGACAACAGGTCCCTTCCAACCCCCCAATTTGTATCATGGAAGAGAAGCCATTTGCAGACCACAGCCAGGTGCATTACGGCCGAACTGCCCGATTGAATCCACGGTCTTCACTGGGACCACCAATAGTAATGTGCTCAAAAACCTCAGAGAGAGCGGTCATGAAGGTGGGCAGACTATGCCTAGAGTTGGACACAGTGACTAGGTCGGTACCTTTAATCAGGATGCTCAAGACCATCAAACAACCACAGAAGAGTTCTCTACTCCCCGTGCTCGAGATTCTCACTCTAACTGTTGTTGGTTGTAGCGTTGGGACCTTAGACCCTCAGAGGGTGTCAACCCTAATCTTGAAACCGGAGGGTTTGAGTCGGGGGGATGTCCGAGCTAATAACGCCTGAGTGGGTCAGCAGTGCATGTGCAGAACATTTGCAAATCCTCAATCTAGGATTCTAAAGTTCAACCTAACCTATGATCTCAATGTGTCCGGGCTATAAAGATCATATCATATCTATAAGATAGAGGGCAGGTATGACTGCTTGCAATTTGCATTCAAGGAGACCCGCATGCAAATCTCCACATATCTGATCATATACAATAAAATAGGTCACATGCGCGGATTGAGAACTAAGTCCCGCCAGACATAGCCGCCACGGCCCTCTCCATTCTGAGTCATAGTCGAGGTGACCCAGGTGCATTTTAATTTCAATGGTTTTTCCCATTTAAATCATATTAAAAATAAACCTGGTCTTCAATTTCAATTATCTCCAATATTTTTTAATCGAATAATGTGTGATGTAAAACTCAAGAAGATGAATCTAAAATAAAATTTAGGGGCTTTTAAAATATTAAAAAAATAAAAATGCGAGATATTCATTTAAAATCACGGTACTTACGTAAGTCCAAAATTTATTTCTTATGAAGATATCCGATTATTTTAAGCAACACTTTTTCAAATTTTTGTTATCCAACTATAAAAAAAAATCTAAAATTGTTTTTGTCACTTATTTGACAATAAATCTAAAGGCTCGAATTCAGCGAGTGTTCTAGAAGCGCATGTGTTACTTATAGCTCCCTAACCTCACTAAATTGTATTTAGAAGCGAATGATGAGCAATGAGTGACTAAAATATTCCTAACTAAAGTCTGTCCAGAAACGAAGCGAAGTAATAAATTAACAGGTTTAACAGATTTCAATAGCGTACCGATGTATTGATACTTTTGAAAAGGGTTTAGTTTGTTCTATAGATGTTCTATAAAATGGTTTCTAACAAACGATGTGTTTTATAATTACAATGATATGTTTAAATTACTTTCAATAAAACACAATAAAACGCAATCGTAATTTTTGTTAGCAAAACCCATGTACACGCCTATGATCTTAGTTTAGACCCAGAACAGGTAGTCCATTGTTAACGGATTAGGAGCTATTCATAAATAACTTACGTTGTAACACTATAGTATGGAAGCGGTATATCCTAAAACTAGTTTTAAAATCTTTTATGTATTTCATACAAAATCGTGTACCGCTTATATGTAAAATAAATGAACTATTTTAATTTATTACTTCGCTTCGTTTCTGTACAGACTTTAGTGAGTGAAAACTAAGGATGATTTTAGCGAAGCTTAAGTCAGGAATGAGTGATTAATTTGTTGTTTGTGAAACATGTTTTTGCCTCGTCAAGAACAGACGATACCAAAAACCAAACACAATAAAACAAACACTTATTTGTATTAGACAAGATGTTGAATCTTTAATATTTGAATGTATAATTTCTCTGAAGCGCAATGTTTGTCTTATTGCCCCACTTTAACTTTTTAATTTAAATTTTAAATACATGCTTGAGTTCGTGCTCATATTTGAGGATAATTTTTGATATAAAACTTCTCCATTTCTTGTAGACCACACTTTAATTGTTGAAATCTAGCTTGGACCAATACTGCAAAGTTTCATTTTGTAATTTTGTTATGTCTGTTATTTAATTTAGTTAAATAGTTTGAAATTACAAAAGCGGCAAAATCCTAATTATTAAGAGGGTATTTGCTCTGGTGTTGAGATCCATAAAACAGCGGCCGAAAAATAACTATTTTCTTTTGAAATAAAGAACATACAACGTTCAAACAAAGAAAGGAAAATTATAATTCTACGCCTGTTTAATAAATTTTCACTTTTCCTCCAAATATATGAGACTAAACTTTCAAAAATAACGCGGTAATGTACCTTTCAAAATACTATGCTTTCAATTAGATTTAAACAAAATTTTAACACATGACGGGCATGCATTGATGCTTTCTCAAATAAAATATGTGTGCAATTCAAGATTTACAAAAATGTTTTTAGAAAATCTTTTAAACTTAAAACCTCAGTATACATACTAACGACCAGTAACGAAGCTTTTCGGCGGCACTTTGATGTTTGAATTATGTTTTTAGTAACCTTGACGCCATTTTGAAAAATGTACAGTTTTTTACACAATTATTATAATGTAAAATGCATTAGGCATATTTTATTTGAGAAACACTGTATTAACTCTTAATTTGCAGTTCAGGAAAATGAATTTAAAAAAAAATTTTTGTAAATACTACGGTAAGTGCATCGGTGTAATAGTTGCCGCATATTTGATTTCTTAACATGCATAAGTAAATATTGTTGTACATACCTAGCTCCCAAACGATAAAATATGAGTTATGATTGCACGAGCGTACGCCTCTGCAAATAAATTATTTAATTTGTTTACGAACATACAATTCTTAAAATGCTTAATTAAACTCGAGCTCATTCTAACTATTATCCCAATGGTTACACCTGCTTCACAAACGGCAACAATTAGTGGATAAGGTTTAAATTATCTGTGTTATCTAAATTAGCCAACTTCATCATTTTTGAAATAAAAATAATTTTATGGTTGTTTTATGCAATTACCGCGATGATTAGCTTAAGTATACCCCGAAACTTGTTTAGGCATATTTGTATGTATACTTGCTTGTGATAAAACTGAAAATAATTCTAAAATCAAATGTATAGTAATGTTATCCTATAAATAAATTAATAAATTCTTTCCTAAACTTAACACTCAAAACAACCAAACACTTAACTAGTCAATGTCAATTAATAATGTTGAATTAATACTACAACAACACAAGTAACACGAATCAGCTGATAGCAATACTCCATTTTGAATAATGTGCATTTTGACGCATTTCTATTTTTCAGTGAAACACAAAGTTTCGCTACTGAACGTTAGTATGTATAGTGTGTTAAAACATTGCGGCCTTGATCTAATCGATTGAGCCAAATCGGTTACGGAACAAACAACTTTCAAAAATAATTTTTATTTAGATTCGAAATTGAGTTAAGCGATTCTAGAAAATGGAATTTACAAGTTCATGGTCAAAATCTTCTAAACAAATTATGACAATAAACAGACCATCACACCTTGGTTCACGACGACCATGACTCTGTTACAAAATTCCTACAACCTACATAATTTTTCAAAAATAAGACGTATTCAATTTATGTCAGCAACAATCCAGTTTTTTTCAGTGTTTACGCGACACATTCAAAACAAGGTTCTGGTGCGATTGTTGGTAACATTAATCAATTGCAAAACTATGCAAAAATAGTTTTTGACAGATGACATCTATAATTTGTTTGTGTTCAATGTAACAAACTTGTTTTGTCGACCGAACATTTTATTAAACTTTGCCGATGTCGCTTCTTAATTATAATCATTATTTTTATTCTATTGTTTTTCAAACAGATGATTAATTAATGATTGTATTATGCTAATGAGTTTCGGTTTACAATTGAAGTTTGTTGACTTCCGTAACCGAATCTCTCACTTTACTTTCACTTAACAAACGCAATTTGCATGTTTGTTAAGTATAGAAAGTGATCGATTAAAAAATTTTTATCAAGCCTTTTATTTTGAATAATTTCTCGTTTCTAAATGGTTTACTTTTACTTTTTTCTAATAGTGATCTTTACATTTATGAGAGTTGAATATGCGTACGATTATTTGTGAGATCATCAATAGTAACAAATCTACGCCCTTGCAACGCGAGAAAGTATTTTAGACTGAAGATTCATTACTATAATTAATGGATTATTACATGCTACCGAATTGATTAAAGTTTATTTAGATGTTTATGTAAAATAGGACGAAAACCGTTAAAATATTTATGTGTGCTTTCAGTTCAAGGATTGACATTTGCATTGGATATGCTGGATTTAAAAAAAATATTCCAAGATTTAAGGTTTATAGTCGATTGCATTGAAAATCGCATATGAGTGACAAAATTTGCGTGACAAATTTACTATGTTTACAATGTTTGTCGTTGTTTATTTCAACTAGCTTTAGCCTTCATGGTTTGTTAGGCAAAAGTTATTAAAATTGTAATATAATTCGCGTGGTACGTTTGTAAAGCAAAAAAAAAAGATTAAGTTTCATTATTTAATTTTACTAGGTAGCACAAAAGATTAACTAAAATTTAATCATATGTGACTCTATACAATTAAGTAAAATTTCAATTTGTAATAGAATATTGTTCTACTAGTAAGAAAAGGTGGTTTTACTAGCGAGTGAACAAGGTTTGATTCACAAGCGAGGGAATAGAGAATATAATTTTTTTAACTGTAAACTGAAAATAAATCGAATATAAAAATCGTAGCGTAAATGTTTATTATTACAAACTCAGTTATGAAGGACAAACAAAATTCATTTTGTTACTTGATATTCAACTAAAGTAAAAAACAATATTTTACGTTATTATTAAATATACAGATGGTAACTTTATTTCTAGTATAAAAATTCGAAGAAATGTTCTACCCAACTTCTAGGACATGATTCACGAGAGAAACATTTTAAAATTATTACCAAAAATACTTCGATATTTTAAATGGAACACCTTGTATATAATTACATTTTTGAACTACTTGGTGAATTTTAATGCCTTTTGTGCATAATACTTTAATCAGTGTATATGTTTCCTACCACACTTGTTGTGGCAGGGAAGATATACAGGGTGTGTCTCGACGATAGCATGTTAGACAAATAATGAGAACGAAAAAAACTGATTCAGCTGAAAACTTGTAATTTTATACAAATGGACATGGTCTATTTACTGAAAATATTTTCACGGCGATGAACACCAACTTTGTTATTTGAGTTGGCTAGATGCAAAACTGGCTAAATCCATTTTTAACAGAAATTGAGATATTGCTGCCATTTCGTAGAAAATAGCAAAACGAACAATCTAGTAATGAAAGTGTGGTGCGAAATCCGGCATATTTAATTTTAAATCAAAGATGGCATATAAATGCAAAACCGGCTAAATCCAACATTGGCATAACTGCAAAAGCGGGTAAATCCCAGAAACACACCTTAGTAGCAAAACCGACTAAATCACAATGCATAATATTAGGCGAGACTGAAGTGTAGGAGAAAAACCGATTTGATCTATTCTGTTTACTTCAAGACTGTCAAAAACTAAGTAGTATCTGTGTGATTCAGTGCAATTTTTGCTAAATACTGCAAAATGAACGACTCTGTAGTGATTGAAAACCCTGAAGGCGCATCCAGGAAAAAGTCTGTGGACAAAGAGAATTGGAAACGAACCATTGCTGAAAATCTAAATTAAGTTATTTAAAAATATATTTTCTCCTCTGTTAAGCATTGATCTTGAATTGTAGATATAAAGCCAAAAGTTTGCCACAAGTTTCTGCATGTCAACATAACACTAAAGCGTACAAATGTGCAACTTTGAGCATGAAAGACTACCAATTTTTTCACTCTGTTTTCTATAAGGCGAATGACAAAAGAAGTCAAGATGCATTAATTGTTAAGTTTTGCAATGTATCTGCTACAAAACGTATTGGTGCCAATCACAAGAATGCCATGGCCATTACGTATAGTATCAGAAAAGCAGATAAATCTGTGGTACCAGTATGCAAAAATGCAATAAAGGTGGTGACCATACATCAAAACCATATTTGAAGATAAATCGATCTGTAATGACTTTTATAAAAAAATATTTCAGTCATTGAAAAACATTACTGCAGAGGGAGATCTGCTCGTCCATATGCTTCCAGCGATTTATCCATATCTAAACTTTGGAGGCTTTACATTGCATCTGTTGCCTATTTCTCACTACTAAGAGTTGAAAAATCGTATTTTCGATTCATTTTTTAATACAAAATTTAACATTGGTTTCAACTGTCCTTGTGTTGACGAGCAACAGCGTTTTTTAATGGACTAAAAGAAACAAGAGACGATCTAATTACTTTATCGTACGATTGTGAAAAGAACCTGGTTCTGCCTAAGGTGCCAGACCAAATTTGTTATTATAAGAGGCAGTTGTATTTATACAACTTCACTGTTGATGAATAAATCTTCCAAACAAAGTTTAAAGAAGGATAATGTCTTCATACACACATGGTTAGAGACGGATAGACCGAAAGCTTCCGATGAAATAGAGTCAACTCTATTAGACATTGCGAGTATTATCTTTGAAATGAGGTTAGTCTCAGATGGCTGTGGCATGTGTGTTAAATGGTTTGCTGCTACCCCTGATAATATAAAAAAGCTTCGATTAATATTTCCGATTACTGGTCACTCGTTTATTCCCCCAGATTAAGCGTTTGGAAAAATTGAAAAAGTACTGAAAAAGCAAGACGCCATTATTCACCCTTATTATTATGAAACGTTTGAAAACGCAGGCCATGTAAAAAGATGGGAATAGATTATGTGGCGTATGATTGGGGGCTTCGTGTCAGCGGGTAAGATAAACTCTTACAAGTGTATAATTCTGACAAAAAATTCCAGAGGTTTTGTGAAATATTCATTTAATGTCAATAATAACTAATTTTCATGTATTTCTTTCAAGTGTAGATATAATGTTCCTCATTTAGCGTTATTATTGAAATAATAAAAAGTACCGCCTCCAGTAAATTATTTATGTTTGAAGAATCTTGGTCGTAAATCGAGAAGCAAAGCTGACTAAATCCAAATTTTTTTCTGTTTTTCGTGAAAACCAAGAGCCTATATTCGTCACGATTTTTGGAACAGCATGCTAGAGATGCTACCTAACAAAATGTGCAGTCAGTTTATTCGAATATTGCTTACTTTTTCATTCTGAGTTTTTGTCAATTTCCTCAACTTGATAAAAAGGGGATTTGGCCGGTTTTGCATCTATGCGACTCATTTTAAATACAATGTACCAATTTTTATTTTATTTTCGGTTTCCACATAAAATTTTACGTCTTCTACTACCAGGTTTAGCCTACTTATCTCTTACCATTATTAAGAAAAAAATATGATTTCAGGCGTTAGCAACGAAAATTTGAATCTGCTGAAAAATTAATATTTCATGAAACATATAAGGCAGATAAGCGAAATTTGTACAACGGTTAGAGATGGTGTATGTTTTCAGTATTAGACATTTTTGAAATTTATTTCTAGGGAAGGTCCGGGAGTATCGGTAATTAAGAAAATTAAAATTGTCAAGAAGTCAATTTTTTTAAATTGCAAGGTTTTTTTTATATTCTCATTGGATGCAAAATTTAATTACCTATCGGCTGATATATCATGCACCTATACCTAAACCGAATGATTTTCGCGTTATCTGCTTTTCTTCTACTTTCTTTCGTGTTATCTGCGTCTTTTCTACTTTTCTGGAGATCATGTAGTAAATTAGTAGTGTGCTTTGCAATCTGTTTTGCTGCCTTATGATACCTTCAATCAGTTGGCTAAAATAGATTACAAAGTACACTATTAATTACTCAGAAAAGTAGAAAAAGCAGATAACACGAGAATTATTCAGTTCAGGTATAGAACATGGTATATCAGCAGATGTAATTAATTTATAATGACTCTTTAACAATTTTAGTTTTCTTAACTACAGTTATTTCCGGACGTCCCCTAGAAATAAATTTCAAAAATGTCTATTACTGAACGCACGTAGTTCAAGACTCGAATACAATGAAGAAATCCAACTTGATTAGAGACCACCTCAGAAATCGTGAGTTTGAGAAATGGTCGAACTACCCCACAAAAGGAAAAGGCATTTGCTTGTTTGATGAATGTTTACCAGCAAATAGTTGGATTTCGGACCGGAAAGGTCTTTCAATTTCTGAGTGGACGAACTCCATAAAAATCATCGGATGTGTAGCACCCGTACGAGGAGTTCCTGGTAGAAGTCAAAACGGGAACCGTTGCAGGCATTGCAGCGAGATTGAAACCCTTGGTCACGTTATTGGCTCCTGTGCTCATGGTGAACTTTTCCGAAATTCTCGCCACCACAGAATCCGCACACTTATCGCTGATAGTCTTAGAATCAAAGGATTTACAACTTTTGAGGAAGTTCAATGTACATCACTGGAAGGTTCTATTCGTCGAGTTGACATCGTATCCTTTGACGAAATCACAAGAACAGGTTTTGTTGTTGACTCAACAGTGAGGATGGAAACTCACAAAGCATAGCCGAATGAAGTCGACACAGAGAAAAAAGCAATATAGGACCTTTGCATTCCTGCATTACTTGAAAAGTATCAACTGAAACAACTGGAAGTTATCGAGTTATTGATCGGAGCCAGAGGGACGATTCCTGATTTTTTCGAAGAGTTCTGAAAAGATTGAAACTACCAGCATCACTACGTGAGGAAATAGTACTTTCAGCCCTCAGATGATCATCGCATATACTTCAGCATCATCTTTACTCTCCGAAGAATCAACAATAATTTATATTCTCTTAATTCTGTACTTATTTTTACACCTAGCTCGTATTTTTTAATCTAATTGAAAATTAGTTCTGTGTCTTTTAGCAACTTTCGTTGGAAAGCAGAGTTCTGAATAACGAAATTTCTCTCTAGTCTAATACCATGTCTAACTGTTGTACAAGTGGTTTTGTACAGTAGATTCAAATTTTGACGTTTGCCGCGTTCTTTAAGCAATTTATCTTCTCTAAAACTCGATAAGTTAGGATGTTGTCGTTGTAATTGTTGTGTTAAACACCAAGAGAGGCATTTCTTGGGTAACAAATTTTATTTTGTAAGTTTCCGTAATTACCTGATATGAATCATTAAACTTAGTAATTTTCAAACATGGATATGTTAATTTTTCAAAAAGGAAATGTTAGTAATTTTTACAATATTTAATGGAAAATTTTATATTCTTTCGATTTTATCTAAACCATTTTGTCTACTCGTCATAGTTTTCCAAATATGTTGGATATTCTACTGGCATTAATATTTTTTACATTCTGAACCATAAGGAAGTTGGCTTTGTCAAGCACTTTCTGCTCTTCATTTCAACACTATGCGAACTAGCTTAAAGTAAATGTATTTGAGATCCACAATCAACATAGTCTGCTCATTAAACAGACGAGATGCGACCTTCACCGAATTGAGTAAATTATTCAAAAATTTATTATTTTAAAGGTTACAAAAAAACAATGCAAGTAGTCGAAGTGGTCATTTTCTTGGAGACAGAAACGAACTGGTTTTGAAATTGTCTCCTAATTGCTTGTCTATACCTTAAAAAGTTAAACAAACCCAATATCGTCAAGTGTTGTTAGAGGCGTTTGGTAAACTTTACTTTTTATAAATTGCATTTTGTCAAATCCAGCCACCGGGAAGCCAAAGTACTGATTAATTCAAATAAAACCATTTGTCTCAAAATTTTCCATCTAAAAAGTGACGAACTTGCAGTGCATTATGTGCAGGAGTTCCGTCTTGTTGTTACCATATCTGTCCCAGTGTTGCCAAAGAAACGTCCATCAACAATTCGTCCAATTCATTAACCAAGAACTGCCAATTAAGCGACCATCCAAGAAGATAAAACCTATTATGTGAGAACCCAAAGTACGAGCCCGAATATTTAAAGACCAACGATGTTGTTGACCCATTGTTTGGCAGAAATGAGGGCTTTCATTGAAGTAATAGTGTAACTACGTAAACTTAGAAATCCATTTTGGTGAAATGTCTATTCGTCGGAGAACATAACGGGTTCGAAGATGAACTCGTCTTTCTTTCAGTTTTTGATTAGCCCATTTACAAAAAAATCATCTTCAGTTAACTTCTGATGTAATTGTATATGATAGGGATGATATTGATGTTTCCGCAATATTTGGGAGATTGATGATTTTGAAATGTCCCACATTTTACTAATTTCACGGATCCTTACGTGTGGATTCCGCGTCTAAAATTTGATATTCATTATCATCGATAGCAACGGTACTATTATACATTTTCTTCTGCTCACCTTTATCGTCTAACCAATCACTGTTTTTTTTTCTATTTCAAAAAAAGTTTTTGAAGTAAATTATTTTTTTAATAAGTTGTTGGAAGTTAATTCTAATCTTTTCTTTGTTAGATTTTGGTTGTCTAAAACAACTTTAGGTTTATCTGTCTTTTTTTTTTGATTTAGGACTAGGTACTTCGTGACGATCCTTCTCAAATTCATTTTCGGAAACTTGCTTTACACAAAGTGTTCACCTAATCTCAACTACATAAGACTCGTTTACTCCTTGGATATCAGTAATTTTATAAAATCGTCTTTAATTAGTCTCACTTTTTTCTTGTGTTTTTCTATCTTTAAATACACCATTCCTTGTTCTGTCACGGTGGCCAATGATTGTAATACCTAACTGATTAAAAGCTGGAGTAGTCAAAATTGAATTGAAATACAATTAATAATCTGAATACTCGAGCTTTTAAACAGTTATTACAGTTTCTTCTTTATCAAATTGAAAATTGGTCGAAATTCTATATTGATGCAGGTATTTCAAAATCTATTCAAAACTAGAAAGCTTACAGTAAAGCATAGTACAAAAACAAAATAATTAAGTAATTTAACATACAAAATAGAAGATACACTTTTTTAGTCATTTTCAAAAATAATTATAGTTTCAAAAACAATCATGCTTAAGTTAAACAGTGATTTTCTAATTTAGTTTACCGTACTCTGCAAATTACAGTTTTTATTTCTAATCATACATTAACATTTATAATTACTTAATTGACAGTTTGATAATTTATCTTTTTTTCTATTATAGCAACAACTGTTTTATTAAAACAGTTTACATGTGATATTATCTCATTTTCTCTGGTTGATTGTTTTATCTAGTGGTTACACATGTGGTTTATTAACTTCCTATTATTACATAACTTAGTTTCTCGAGTAACGTTTAAACGCTACACAAAAATCGATGCACTTAATTATTTAATTATGTAATTAAAAAATTAATGAAAGTATTGTCTTAAACTTCCCTATTAAGATGCATAATTACATATATTCTCCAATAGTTTATGAAATAATTATCATACACGAGATTATTGCATCTTTTTGTATTAATAAATAGATAAATTGAGCACGTTGTTTTCCTTGCCAATATTTGCAAATATATTAATTGAATTTATGTATTGGGTTACAACCTTAGTATCAATTTGCATTTTTAATTAAATGTGCACTTCAAAATTGTTTTTTAGAAGAAATTTTGGTTAGTAGTGTCTGCATTTTAAAGGAGTTTTGTAAAAAAATTTACACGTTTTTAATGCTTCTGCCCTCTTGTTACTATTAAAAATAGAAACAATGAACCTAATACTGGTGTTAAGTACACATTTCATTTGTAATTCAACGGAACAATTCAATAGTACTGAATCAATATTTATAGATGCATTGATTCAAGAAAATTTAAAAAACCCTTTCCGAATGTTGATGGGAAGATGACTACGTGAATTCCAATTAAACGTTCACAAAAACATACATACTAAGAATTTTTCATGGGATAATAACTGACCCACACAAAGAGCAGGTATTCGATAGCCACATTCACACATGTAGTCCTCCAAGGAAAATAGTAAATTTTCTTCAATTTAGTTTTCTTCTTCTTTCTCTTTGTTCCCATTTGTACCTCACGGTGTTGGGTGTTTAATCCAGCTCTTGTAGATATTGTTTTCCCTTGTCATATTCCACATCTCTATGACGGGTTTTCATCTTTTCTTAGACATTTCTTCAATTGTTTCTTCCCATTAAACTCTTCGTCTTCTTTAATGTCTCTTTCCTTCAGATCCTAAATTGAACATTTTCTTGGGTATTCTTTCTTTCTTCATGCGGATTAGGTGGCCATACCAAATTAGTTGATTTTCCTCTATTTTCTCTACAAGAGGCGTTAGACTTAATCCTTTTCTGATGATTCTATTTTCTACCCTATCTCATTTGATTTTTCCTACTATTGTACGAAGGTACTTCATTCCTGATGTTGTCACTTTTGATTGGTGTTTGTCTAACATTGACCATATTTCTGACCCATAGTTAAGTGTTTTGTATAAATGTAGTTTTGTTTCAGTATTCAAATATTTTGTACCTACTAGGGTATTATTTATCTGGTAGTATACCTTGTAACTTTTACTGTTCTCTTTCGTATTTCTTGATCTATTTTTCTATTTTGTTGATCATTCGTATTTTTCTACTATTTTTAGTAGTTGTCCATCTATTCTTACGTTTTTCATTTTCTTCTTTTGTGACGTGTAAGATTTTGTTTTGTTTCTGTTTATTTCCATCCCTTTCTCTTGTAGACAGTTTTTCCATATTTAGTTATTTCTTTGTAGGATATTTATTTTGCCTGATACAACATACGATGTTGTCCGCGTATATTAGGTCTCTCGTGTATATGTGGGTTAGATTGTGGTACCCCAGTCTGATTCGTCTGGTTTGATTTTTAGTTTGTTTTATTATTGTGTCCATGTAGGTTACCAAGAGAAATGGGCTTAGGCTGTTGCCTTATTTGACTCTGTCAATACTCAATTTTTATAATAATCAGGTGCTTGAGCAGGTTTTTAAAAATCTTTCTTGGCAGTAATTTGCCAAGCTGATGGAGTGCAACTAATAATTATAAAATACACTTGTACATTTCAATTTTGACAAACAAGCATGTAAAACTTATGGAAAATATAAAATAAAAAATTTAAGAAAAAGTCATTATCATTACCAACATAAGGAAGTTATACTACATAGTGTTTATTTTGAAAGGAATTCTTCTCCTCTTTTTGACTAGGACTAGGTATTACTATGGCTTTGTAAACTTTCATTGTGTTATCTCTTTCTAGTCATGTAGGTACTTATTATTTTATATAGTGTTATTAGCATTACCAAGATTTGCGTTGCTCCCTGGTTTGGCAACTTTTGTCGACGGTTAGTGGTTGTATCGACTTCAAGATATTTAAAGTTCATTACCTGTTTCCGTGAATGACTTGGACGAGATATCAAAACTCTCCAAAATTTCTGTGTCCGCTTCACCGATTTTATGACGCCACAAGATGTCATTTACTTAAAACACTGTATCTCCGAAACTACTGAACCGATTTGGGTGATCTTATACGTATTTTAAAGAAATTAAACCGAGGAATGTTTTTGATAATAGTTGTTCTTGGCACTAATTATCACAAAACTGCTAAACGTACACAAATAGTTTACAAGGCATGTATTTTTCCCCATTCTATCAGCAATCTAGACTGTACATTTTTAAATTTTGACTTCTAGTTACGGAAATATCGCAAAACTGGGAAGTAGACTGTATATTGGTTTACAAGATTATAAGATTATAAAAAAGTACATTTATTACAAATAAACAACAGTACCCCTACTTTATCCCACCAACTTTTGGTTACCCCATAACACATCAAAATTGTGCCTTATTTGTAACATACAAACAATAGCTGTTTCAGGAATAGATAAAATGGTAGAAAAATCATTTTCTAATGTTACTATGTTTCAAAAGCAAAAAGTAATCCATTGTCACTCATTCACAAAATGAAGTAATGCCGGTGACAGTGAGAACAAATATTCCTTTAGGTATAAACTTGCTGCATAGTTACCAGCTTTTTTTGACAATGCCTGGATTTCATAGGCAAATAGTTGTTATCTCATTTAACGGAAACCGATTATTTGCATTCAGAAAGAAGAGACTTTGTAATTCGTAATTGATGGTGGTTATCTTCTCCATGCAGCTGTTACAGCATACTCACGCTTAACAATACATAGAAAAATTTGCAGAATGTAAGTAAACCACGTTTTATAAAATTATTCATCTTCTGTTGTAGTCATTGACACCTGCAGTAAACAACCAAGTACTAAGAGCAAAGAACAATAACTTCGTGCATAGAAAAAGTTTTGTCCTGGCACTGTTTTTCAAACTGGTTTTCTTATCAACTCCAAGAACAAGTCTGGTCTGATAGTGAAAGATGACGCAGACATTTTAATTATCGAAACCTCTTTTCAGATAAAGTCATCGGAACTTTAGTAACCAGTTGACTGCAGAACTGTAAGACATCTCCAAAATTCAAAGTAAAATTGGCACCACGAAAGACATAGTTCATTCTGCATACGCTATAGCTGGTTGTAACAAAACGTTTACAATTTATGGAAAAAAAAGAAATACTGCACAAAACAAAAATTTGGTTTGATATGCCGCTTGTTTAATTTCCTACTTCTCTTGAACACATCTCCGAAGTAGGAATAAAATGTGTCCATGCTCTGTACCCAGGTGGTGAATAGTTTCACTGAATTGACGACTTAGGACTGTATTTAAACAATCGTTAAATTTCGCGCCAACTGCTCATTTCTTCTTTTGAACTCGCTACGCATTCACTTACCACTGCGACCATGAATTAACATTTGTTCAGGGACATACCTACAAGTAATTGCAAATAGTACAAGTATTGTAAAGCATATATTTGTTTTAAGTCCTAGAATGGTTGAGAAACAACTTGATGCCTACAGACTGGGGATGGCGTATGATTAGGAAATCGTTAACTCCTCTACGAACCACTCTTCCCCATGCTCCAGATTCGTTGCTCCATCTTATCTTGTACAATTGTAAAGGTCATTGCGGAATAAGATGAACATGCAGACACTCAAGCCAATAATTTCAATTAATGTCATGTAGTGTCACCGCAAAGGTATCGACTGTCTCAAATTTCACTAGAACAGGATGACGTGCTTTGTTAGTTTTTACGTTTACGATATTTTAGTAACTAGAAGTCGGAATTTAAAAATTACAGGGCTGATATTAGTTGTGTGTACTCTCTGTTGACGTTGCTATGTGATTTTTCCCATTTGTCTTGTTATGATTTATTAACGCGTATTCAAATAAAAAACCGAGCTGGACAAACCGTGAAATTGAATGGATTTAATATTGTTTATAGTCTACACTAAAGTACAGCAAAATATCGCGTAATAGCGTGGAATTTGAATTGAAACATGACATAAACCTAAAAATTGATAGAAATGAAAGTTTTCTCAGATACCTTGAATTCTAACCTAAACTTTATGTCAGTTGACTACTTCGTTAAAAAAATAATCAAACCTCAAAGAAAATTCCAAGACCTATTCAGCCCAGTTTTTTATTTGGACACCCGTTATTTCTACTATTGTTCTTAGTATCGCCTTTTCATGCTTTATCAAACTAACCATTTTAACTGTAGCGGTATAAATGTTTAATTTGCTTCTGTTTTTACGGAATCCCTGCTATTTCAATTCTATTGCAATTTTTTATTTAATATTGATCTAAGCAGTTTCGATACTTAATTGAACAGGGTTATTCCTGGATCTTTTCCTGATACGTGTTTCAGCTTTCCTTTTTTGAACATCGATACAGTATAGATTTCTTTGCACTATTGTGGTATTCGCTTTTAGTATTCTATGAACCAGTGTGTAACTGGTTAAATAATGCTTAGCCCCCATATTTGAGCATCTAATCGCTAATTGTATCAGGTCTTGTGATTTTTCTAGTGTTAATTTTTGTAATATATTTAGTTCGTTTATTTGTTGTTTCTTTCTTAGTTGATAATCTAAATTGTCATACACTTTCTACAAATGGTTTTTCTATGTTGTTAATAATGATTGTTCCACATACACAGTGTGATTAGTTTCACTTAAAAAAAAAAGAAAAAAGTTTATTGAGCAAACAGACTTTACACTTACTGCTTAAGGGGGCAAGCGATTGAATTTACTTTAATTCACTATCAACAGATGCCACTTGCGTCAATTGATCCTGATTGCAAAGAGGCGGCACATGTATGCAAAAAATGCCACTTAAATGAGGTGCTGCACTAGTTGAAACCAATTTTGGTAACATAGACGTTCATTCAAATAGAGGAAGCCACTTGTTTCAGAATAAATACAACGTTTTGTTTGTATTATAGTTGAAGGTCGAAATAAATAAATACGGTTTGAAAGTAAATACTACCACGGGATTATCACAAAAACATGAAACAAGATTAATCTCGATTACGCGTACTAAAATTTGTTTTCTAGTAGGTTACTACAAATTTAATTTATTTGAGGTGGCGATTTAACTAGCGAAGTGTAGTTTATTGTTCATGGGCGAAGTGAATATCCATATCGTCGCATCCAGAATTTGCAATTCGACTAAAAAAATTGCGATTTAGGGCTATGACAATGTCCGAGAATGATAAGCCTCTTTTACGACATAATTATTTAATATTTACATCAGGTTCTAGTGAAGATTGCTCAAGTGTTTCATTACAGTTTTTCGATTCTACTAAAATCAACAAATACAAAACCGGTAATAAAAATAATATAAAGATAATACACGTACCTAAATTGAAGTATATCAATTAGAAAACAAAGGTGCTATTCATGATATGCTTAATCTAAAACCGGGAGAAAATATTATGGTTTGAACCATTTATTTCACGTGGTAAAACGGAAAGTATTTATGATATTTGGAGAAAATCATATAAAAATTACAGGCACAAGCGTTATCTCTTGCATTTTACTTTTAGAATATTCTCAAAAGACTTACGTCGCCTAGATAGCAATATCTCAAACATGTTACAAGCAACAACAAATTGAGCCACTGGTTTTGTCTCAATTACAATAAGAAATTTGTCACCCACAACGTCGACTATTTGTTTATTTTTTAAACAAATTGCAAACTTTTAAGTGCTTAATTATTAACAGTCATGTAAATGTTATACCCGATTTCAACTAACGTTACGCCGTATGGTAAAATAGCATGTAAGTTCGCCCCCTTAATAATGCTACACTTCTAAAAAGTTACACAATCACAAAGAACATCAAATAGAACTGTTATTTTTTTCATTATTTTTCTTAAAGTGTTTAAAGTTCTCTCTACAATTCGTTTTTTCACTTTTCGCAACCATTTTCCAAAATTTTATTAAAAAGCATTGTATATTTACAAAAATATATACTATTCTATTTGAAATAACTAAGTGAGGTTATATTGGCCATATTTCTGGACATCTCTACAACAAAAAATAATTTTTCGGGCCTCCGTCCAGAAACACTAACTTTACAATCGTCAAAATCGGCCAGAAAATCGTTGATTACCGGCCTAGACCGGTAAAAATTTACTAATGTTTGGTAACACGAGAGGGCAGGTCGATTGCGTCGCGTATGTCATATGACAATTGTTGAGAATATAACCTTCTAGCCTTCTAGGGAATATAACCACACAAATTTTCTCTGATGTAACATTTGACCAATATTTAACGTTCAATTTATGTTCAATTTTGGATTAAAAATTAACTAAAAAACAAGAATTCAAAGGTTTGCACTTAATCACAAATTGTAAAGCCCGAGTATGTTGGAAATTTTGCAGTATGTAACATAAAAACTGTATTTGCATATTTATACACTTTTAATGTTGTACGTTATAATTAAATACCGTTTTTATTTAAATCATGGTTATTATTCGTTTTTTTGTCGGACAGTGATGCAGCTGCAAGCAATCTTTAAGGTTACGTTTAGGGTAGTAGCACTGAACTGTTCAGTGGGTAGTAGGTACGAATTTAGACTAGGTTATGTTAGTTATAATTTAGTTTTAGCCATTTATTTGTGTGTAACACAGTAGAATTATTATCAGGAGATAATTTGTTAGATACTTCACGTATAAGTTTTGAAAATGTCAACAAAATCAATTCGTTATAAAGTTACGAACCATATTGCGTGCCACATCTTTAAGTGTACTGATGTATTATCTTTCATTTTTTTATTTATAAGAATAAAAAGCCAACAATAACTACTACATTTTTGAATTTAAATATTAGAAAACAAATTCGACTGATACCAACAAAAAAATTCTTTAGTGTCAAAATTTTACACAAAAGATTTACCTATTTTAAACATTTAAAATTTGTCGACCTAAAAAATTTTGTGTGACACACGTCCAGAAACTGTTTTGTGAGTATTCGCACTTATGGGGCCTCGGCTTCGCCTCGGCCCCACAACATTGTGCTCACACTCGCAAAAGGCAGTTTCTGGCCTAGTGACACAAATAAATATTAAAAGATAGTTTGTCAAAAATTATGGGAATTATATCAAATGCATTTTCCTGGTAGCTCTTACAAATAAAACAGCAAAGAAAAGTCCCACTACGTTAGACCATCTTGTATATTTTTAAAGTATTTGTTTAATAATTTTAAATTACAACCTTATCCAAAATGTACAGTTTTAAATCGGTTTTAGTTTTAAACTATAGTTCTCTCTTTTTTATCCGTATTTATAAGCATGGAAAATTTTAAAATAAATTTTTGAAATGTTTAACAACAAATAATTTAGAAGAATTTTGCAATAAGCGAAAGTTAAAAGAATGTAGAAAATGCGTTTTAAGCCATAATTGTAATACTATATATTTAGTATAAATGTTTGATAGTAAACTTTCATTTTATTAAAAATGTTTGAATTTCAAACGAAATATTTCGTCAATGAAATTTAGCAAATCACAAGAATGTACACGGTTATTTATGTAATTCGAATAAATTTGAAATATAAATATGCATCGAAATTGCGTACATTGAATAAAAATAGATAACCAATAATTTTAAACTTGGGATGAATAAACAAAGTTTATGTATTTATTATTTCTCTTAAATTAAGAAAAATATATTATTTTTAAATGGCAAGTCAGAAGTGAAACTTATGCTCTTGCCAAAGAATTTCAAACTAATTGAAAAACAAAATTTCTTGTGAAACAAGAGAGATTATTATAGAATTTCAAATTATTTTTATCATAAGGTTAACTTATAATAGTAATAAAAATAAATAAAATAAGTTTTGCTAACTATAACTTCTTTAGTTTCTGTCAATTCTTTAAATTGTTTCTACATTAATTAATATTTTTTTACACTATTTGTTATGAATTTTGGCAAAAGTAACCGTAGTAATATTTACCTTACTGTAGCCCGTTAATGTTTTTCATATATACAGTGTATTCCAACTAAAACGAGTCACTCCTAATAATTCCTTTACAACAGGGGTCATTTTGAAATTCATTTTAAAACTCAATTGTTTTTAAAAATTGAATAACCAATTAAATTAAATGTTGTTTTAGGTCACCCTCCTGAACAGTTCACAGTCTTTTACTAAATTATTTCAAGCATCTAGATTATTACGGACCAATGTCTATAGAATACTTCATAAACATAAATTCCATCCGTACAAAATTAAATTGAAACATTAATTAAATGAAGATACATATGGAATTTTGAGTGAAGGTATTAATGAAAATTTATTGACGTACACTTTTGTTTTTTCTGAAAGAAACTAAAATTAAATGGAGAGGTTCATTGTCATAATTGCCGTATTCGGGGTGACAAGAATTGACATGTATACAAAATCCCCAGAAACTTAACGCTTGTGCTGCAATTTTAGGTAACCATATTGTAGGACCCGTTTTTCTACCAGAAAATTTAAACCTCTCATTAATGAAATTGTGAATTCCAAGATGAACTTGTTTTTCAAACAAGATGGAGGTCCACATTTGCAACTCCAGTTTGTCACTTTTGAAAACCGCTTTTCAAATAACTGTTAGGGGTAGAAGAGGTTCTATAGAATGGCCGGCCAGATCACTTCACTTGACCACACTCGATTTTTTTGTGATTAGCATAATAATAATAGCAATGATAATAATAATGATGATAATAATAATAATAACCCCCAGGGGCCTGCTCGACAGCAGGTACGGGCTTAGCGAACCCGGGGTCCCGAGCTCTTCAGTGGGCCAGGGGACCACAGTCGTATCAAATCCTCTTACCTTGATACTACCGTCATTAAGTTGACGGTACGGCAGTACTCTGTCAAGGTGGACGGTTTACACCCTGTATAGCTGGCAGTACCTTAAAAATGCGAAAAAGTGGTTATTAGTAGCACGCGAAATGCTTCGGATGCATTATAGGGTAAGGCTATAGCGATAAAACGGAGAAATCCAAATGGGCACCCGCTTCCTCAAATCCGGGTGAAGGCAGGGGTCCTTATAAAATTCCTAATGCGAATCCCGAAAAGCGTAATCTGCCGCGGTTCTGGATCGTATCTTAGGAGGAATGGAGATTTCTTTAAAGGCTGCTCGAAAGTTTATTTATTAATGACTCCAATATGACGCTAGTGAACGATGGTTTACCTACCTTTTTAAATGATCGATCTAAAACGATTTTTTGACTCTTGATCTCTTCTTTTGCTCCGCATCTATTACACCGAAGATCCAATGGAAAGCTCTCGACGATCTGTACGATAGTGACCACTTTCCCATCAGCATGGAATAGAACCTGCCTTTTTCCGAGTGCTATTTTCCTGAAAGGTGGAATATCGATAAAGCAGATTGGGATCTTTTAGATCAAACTTACCTACTCCGACCGTTCCGACAGGAACAAACATCGACGACGAGATATTTATCCTAACGCAGCATATCACGAACGCGGCATCAATCGCCGTCTCAGAATCTGGATGTTATCATTCCGGGAAGAGCCGGAAGAAATCAAGAAGGCTATCACTCGTTTCGTTTTCACGAAGCACAAAACCCTTGAAAACATAATTTCTTTCAAACGCGCCAGAGCAGAGGCCCGTCGAACGATATTACGGAGCAAAAGAGCGCCGTGGGATAAATACGTGTCTTCGATTAACATCGATTATCCGATTTTGCTCGTATGAAAGAAGTGCCTAGGATCTCCGGATGTAAGCTGTACTTACAAACTCCTGTTTTGCAGGAGGATGGCTTTGTGATAGGTGAGCTGGCAGAAGTAATCGAAAAATTTGCGGACCATTTCGAGCAGGTGAGCAGCTCGCGAAATTTCGAGAAAATTTGCTTAAACGCAAGCGGATTTCCGAACGCCATTTCGATTTTCGCACGGATGTCGAATACGACTACAACGCGCTATTTACGAAACAGGAGTTAGATCAGCCCTCGCCAAATCTAAGAACAGCAGCCCCGGGGATGATAATATACATTACGCTTTCTGTAAACAAGCCGACGACCTTTTCAAAAATTTCTTGCTAGCGACTTGTAATCGGATATGGACCGAAGGCAAGTACCCTTCATGTTGGAGAAAAACCATCGTTCTTCCGCTACTTAAGATCGATAAAGATCCTTCGTTAGCCCAAAATTACCGTCGGATAAGTCTCACGTCGTGTCTGAGTAAGCTTCTCGAATCGATGGCAAACAGAAGACTCGTCTGGTGTATGGAGAGGAATGACCTTAGCTGACTTACCTCTGACTGAGTTGGGACGACCGTCTATCGTGGAAACGTCACGTAGAGAGTATCAAAAGTAAATCTATGAAAACGTTAAACCTTATTAAATGTATCTCGCATACCAAACGGTGTGCTTGCAGGGATCAACTTCTTTACCTTTGTAAATCTCTAGTGCTATCCAAGTTAGATCGTGTACGGCTCTGCTGCATTATCAACTATAAATTTGCTAAACGCCGTCAATAATGCAGGTATCAGGTACGCCGTTGGAGGGTTTTATACCACTCCAAGATTTAGTATGTATGCCGAGTTCGTCATTCCATCGTAGATTGATGTTGGCACTATCATACAACGCCAAAATCAGGATACCAATCTTTCCGCCCACGTCAGGTACACTTCCTACATCTAAGAGGTTCACGCTATACCGCGAGAGTTACCTCTAGTTTTGTCTGTCCAAGATCGGATTAATATTCCCCATAACCCGCCATGAAAATGGAGCACATCGAAGACATAAAATCATTAAAAATAAACCAACAATTACAAGTGTCCACCATAAAATCTAAGCTTTTCGAAAAATGGTAAGCGGCAGCAAAACTGGGCAGTTGACGCATAGGAGCAGGCATTGATTACGAGGTTTCCTTTAGGTCATACAAGAATTACATCATCGTAACTCGAAAAGGCGTTGCGCCTCCTAGGTGTGAAGATGTCAAGATATCTTGACCGTGCAACGCATCCTGAAGGAATGTCAGAAATCCATCACACACAAACAAATATGACTTGCAAGGTGTAGAAACTCGTTACATCTTGAAATATGACGCGTTTGCCGCCAAACGTCTTATCAGATTCTTAAGTGAATGCGATCTATTATAGAGGAGATCTAAACCGTGAGCACCTAATAGACGAGCAAAGACAGGACAAGCATAAAGTGCTAATAACTTTGCTGTTGATGCACTTTAAATTAAATAAAAACAGAAATTAATAATAATTGAGCGGGCATCCTACAACACGCCGTATCCCGCATTTCAAACGAGACCTGCTTTCTTCTCCTTTCTTCTTCTGTAGCTCTGTGTCTAATTATTATTTCAATATTAAATCGTAGACATAAATATTCATTAAATGTTTTTGTGAAACAAATATGAAACGTAGTATATTTATGCTAGGTTTAAATAGTTTTCTGGTGCTATTTTGGTATTACTTTTTAGTGCCAATTGCGTGAAATTTGTCTATTTTGGCAAATTTCGTTCCCTTATCCGTTACATAACTTATTCTTTATTATTACTAATTTCTTCCGTTGAATTTCGCCGTGTTTCTTATATATTGCGATGGTTCAAAATTGTTTGAATTAAAAAATTGAATTGTAATTCAAATCTCTAACTTTATCTCAGAGCTTGAATTCGTTATATAAAATATAGTGGTTTATAGAATAACAAATTTAATCTAAAAAAATTCGCAAAAATACAAATGTTAATTTTAACGGTCTTATATGATGCGTGCACAAATTATGAAAATTTAATAAATTTAATATATTATTTTATGTGGAATACAAATTTTATTTTACAAATTTAATAAACCAACCTTAATGACTTCAGCAGAAGTAAATTACTTCTATCGTTGATTGCGGCATTTTTTTTAACTTTCCTCTAAGAATTCTTATTGGTTATTTTATTTTTGCAAAAGATTTTGTTTATTAGTGTACTTTATAACTGTTTGTTCATAACCATTCTAATTTATTTGCGATGTAATTGTTTGAAATGTTATATACATGACCATTCACATATTTAAAATCGACCTATTTTTATTATTATTGATTTTCTGGGGCACCATACATAACACTTACATCACAATAAAATAATGAAGATGTAATATACGAATAAATAAATAAATTGATTATCTACCATCAACCCTCAACTTCTATCAACCGACTCTTACTATTTCAGCTTGTTCACTCTTGGCTCTCAACTACCGACTTTTCTATGGCTCACTTTCCTTCCCCATTTCACTTATTGTCTTACCTTTAATATTTTAAATTAATGTGTTTTTACGAAAAATTTTAACCTTTACAAAGTTCGACACGACATGTTTTGTTTCAGTATGAAAGGTAATGTTTATCCTAAATCAACCGAAAAGAATGTATAAATACTTCTTTACACGTAATTTAATTAAATGAAAGGATTTTTTTATACAAATATAAACCAAATTTTTTTCTTAAATAAAATGTAGTTCGGTTTTTAGAAATCTTAAATTTACTTTTGATTTGAATAGACATATTTTCCATAAATTTAATACAATACAAATTCGATTCTAATAAACAAAAATTTTTTTTATTATTTAAAATAACTTTCTTTTGAAGAGATCTGAATGGATACAATACAACAACAGTTACCTATTAAATAAGCATTCATTTATTATTTTCCGGGGTGAGTAGTAAAATCCGAATTTTATGGAATTTAAATTTATTAAGCGCTTTATTTGGAATTTGACTTATCAATCATAGATATGATTTATAGAGTGTAACCAGTATAATCGGTAAAATTTGGATTTTTTTATTAAAAGCATTTCAAATTTTACAATAGTATCGGTTCGCTGATGATGACATAGCTTAGCTATTGAAACACGTGTCCGAGTAAAGTTTTTGGTGCAGTTTTTTGGCGTTTTTCCGTTTGTTACAATAGTATCAGTTTGTGCTTATATCAAGATGAACTTTGACAAAAAAATAGTAGTTATCACTCAGTAATAAAAAACCGTTACTCAACACCTATATTTTGTTTAAGCTTCAGTCAGTTTGTAACGTAGTACATACAAAAAATACATCACTCGTTACAACAAAACAAACTTGGGTGATCAAAAAGTAAGAATACCTAAAGAAATGTGATAGTGATAAATGTAGTTACGTGCAGCAAAAAAATAAAACTCAAGTATGGAAATTAAATAAATCTAATTTAACATTAACTCATTTTAATAAAAGGATCAATTCGTTAACGTCAAATACTTAATCCAACAACAAAAATAATAATAAACGTATCATTGTAGGTAATTTACAGATTAGTGTCAAATTAAAGCTGTACCGGTAAACCTACCGTAGGTAACAGGCTAGCTGCACTATAATACCTGCCTAGTTGAATTTTGGAAGACACATTAATTTTGAAATGGTAAAAATGCAGCCGACTTAAAAAATATCTAGTTTTGCAAATATTACATGTACAGGGTGGTCCAAATTGGACACTTTTGATAGGAAACACCCATTTCTAGAGGAGCTAGAAAAAACTAACTAAAATGTTACGGGCTCGATTTTTGTGAAAATTCGAATAGCGAAAACCGCTCATCGATATTTTGAACTGTTCGGAAGATACAGGGTAGTTTTCAATTTGGTGCATTTTCGACCCACCCCCGTAACTTTTTTGTTTATGAATTTATTTTATTTCTGTAAAACATTCTTAAGGCACTTTTTTAAAAGAAATCGAATGGTGTCCTCAGTTTTTTGTAAATAAGTTTGCTTTTGAGTTCACATTTTTTTAATCGAGTTTTGAATGTATATAAAGATTCTCCTGTTTTTGTAATATGTATGAAAACTACGAGAAACTTGACATGTTGAAGTGTTACTGGGAATCACATGAAGATGCTCAGGCGGCCAGCAACCTTTACTTCGAGCGATATGCGGAAAGAAGACAACCCTTTCGAGATATGTTTCCTCGATTAAAGCATAACCTACTAACCAGCCAGAAATAGAGATAGAGGGTTAGAAGAAATAACTGTTCTGGGGAAATTTAAAATCAACCAAGTCTTTCGCTACGTGAATTGCGGGACATTACAGGTGTTCGAAAAACTTCTGCTTTGCAAATTCTAAAGAAGAATAAATTTAAACCTTACCGAGTGAGAAAAGTCCACAAATTACTATCTGATGACGCACAATTTAGGATTGTTTTTGTCAGTAGTCCTTAGGAAAATGTGCTGAGGTCCCAAATTTTGCGCAGAATGTCATATGGAGTGATGAAGCGTGTGTAAGCAGCGCTGGTATCTTCAATAGATATAACTGCTACAATTGGACTTTGGAATA
Organism: Abscondita cerata; assembly: GCA_030710515.1. NCBI lineage: Eukaryota > Metazoa > Arthropoda > Insecta > Coleoptera > Lampyridae > Abscondita > Abscondita cerata. The sequence goes on along the minus strand of JALBCR010001496.1, from coordinate 145,227 downwards.
TCAATATATTACAGTGGAGATACAAAATCAAGGCCGTTATAGTTTTAATATTTGGGTCGCTATTTTTAGAGGAAGGTTTGTTGGTCCCTATATACAGGGTGTTAGGTAAACATGCGGCAAAAATTCAATGGGGTTTTCCTTGGCCTAATCTAAGAATATTTTGTCCTATGATGATTTCTAAACACCTCTTTATTTCGAAGATACAGGGTGAACAAAATGTGCCACAGTAACAATATTTAATATCAAAAATAAATGTAAAGTTGATCAATCTACAATAAATGTTCAGAAATGACTTCCTCCAGCCTGATACAAGCATTCAAGGAAAACCCCTTGAATTTTTGCCGCATGTTTACCTAACACCCTGTATATGAGGGTAGTCTTACAGCAGAGCGGTATCGGGAAATATTACAGTAATTTATTGAGCCTCTTATAGATGCCCAATGCACAAAATATAACAACATTTTTGAACCAACAATTTGGAGACAATTGGCTTGGCAACCGAGGCCCTGTGCAGTGGCCGGCAAGATTCCCCGATCTCACGCCCCTAGATTTCTACCTCTGGGGAAGAATAAAAGACCTTCGAAAAAAGCTTTCGACTCCATACCTGCGGTAGAATTGATTAACGCTGTTAATAATGTTAGGAAGCGAAGTCAGCTATGCTTAAATTTGAATGGTGGTCAATTCGAGCACACGCTATGAGTAGCTTTAATAATGTAGTTTTAGTTTGATTGTTATGTTAAAGTTATATGTATATTGTTTTCTGTTGTGTGTTGTTTAATTTAATTTTGAGTTATTCAGTTTTATTTAGGTTCTAGTCGACATATTATACGTTTGAATAATTATTTAAGTTCTGTTATTATTTTATTTCGTTCCTCTGAAAACATCTGCCAAAAATTTCTTACTAAACAGTAGGCAATTGTTTTATTTTCCAAGCAAGGCACACTAGATTTACAAAATACATCAAGCAGATTTTAAAAACAACAATAAAATAAAATTCCAAAGGTAAAAGTAGCAAGTATTATATATGGTTGAAAAGAGAATTTAATTTCGAAACAGAATATATAAAATTACAGGGGGTGGTCGATAAGAAAAAATACAAGTTCATGTCATAGCTTCAAAACCAAATTATTTACAAAAAAACTGAGGACACCATTCGATTTCTTTTAAAAAGTGCTACAAGAATGTTTGTACAGAAATAAAATAAATTCATAAACAAAAAGTTACGGGGGTGGGTCGAAAATGCACCAAATTGAAAACTACCCTGTATCATCCGAACAGTTCAAAATATGGATGAGCGGTTTTCGCTATTCGAATTTTCACAAAAATCGAGCCCGTAACATCTAGTTAGTTTTTTCTAGCTCCTCTAGAAATGGGTGTTTTCTATCAAAAGTGTCCAATTTGGACCACCCTGTACACAATAGAATAAACATAAAAATACATATAAATAAATGTGACATGCTTCATTCTGAACCATCTTTCTTATAAAAAAACTAATAATTAAAATTTAAAATACGTTTTAGTCAAAGATCGGAAATGGATATAGGTATACTCATTATATACTTTACTAATCCAACTATAAAACCTAATGATTGTAATAATCAAGTAATAAAGCGGCGGAAATAAAGATACAATCTGCGAAATTTGATCATTATAAATAAAATTGTTTAAACCTCTGTCCAGTAACATCAATTTTGCATTTGGATTAATTGCCTAACAAGTTGTTTACAGGAAAAGTCAACAAAAACTGGTTACCTGTTTTTCTTATTGTATGTTACAATCATTGTCAAACTTTAAATGTCAATTTGATAATTGTTTTATGCATTTCTCATATATTGTATCTAAAATGTTGTTATACTCCTCAATTATTTATTTATAGATTTTCCAACCAAAATTGGGCCTTCTTAATGGGAGTTGAAAACGGGGATGTTAGAGTGAAAAAACACCTTGTTCCTTATTAACGTTGTCGACGTTTCGACCGACAAAGGTCGGTCTTTATCTTTATTGTAACTAAGTATTACAATTTGAAATAAGAATTAATTTAGTGTAGAAAAATGTTAACAATGAACTAATATAATAAATAATTCAATGACAAATGTCATTACAAATTAGTTTTGATTACATTTATTTGATAATTTATGTTATCTATTTCTGAACATAGATAATTTTATCAGTTTTCAGAGTAAAACCTGGTCCAGGACTACGTTTTGTTTGTGCAGTCTTTAAACAGAATGAAAACGTTGCAAATACAGTATTCACACTGTACATAACTTATGTGTATTTTGACGCAGTTTTAGTGACGTCGACCATGGAGGAAGTATTACTCTACTTTTGCCAATTCTTTTCGGTGAACATCCTCAAGAAAAACTAAAAAAATGCCAACAGTTAACTATACTATTTACACGTGTCCATGTCTTACACGAGATGTCGTAAGACACACATTTTACTTATCCTCAAGAAATTAATTTCTTTTACATCCGTTTCCCTGTTTGCGGTGTCATCAATTTCATTAGATGTTTCTGCCAAAATTTCATCTACCTGTCTCTGTCACTATATATTTTTCATTTTATACGCCAAATACATGAAAAACTTTTATGTAACCCAATAAATTGAGTAAAAAACTCCCGGGTACATTGACCAAGGTCCGACATTTCTCATATAACTACGAATAAAAGGTACATAAAACGGAGTCAGCGTCTATACGTTCCGTCTTGTCTGCGCTAATCATGGATATCTATGCATCGCGACTCCACGCCGTTCTACATTATTCCTGTCCAGACGCAACGTTTAAACTGTGCAGGTAAACGTTGCGTCTGGACCAGGCTTGAAGTTTACTTTTTATCGGTCACTATTTTGAGTTTCAACCCCAGGGTGACCTTAATTTACTTTCAAATGCGATAAATTGTATCAATGTATAATTTTTTTTCTATTTTCCAATTGTTATAGCTTTCTTTTCGTATTGAGGACAATACAAAAAGAGATTTTTTTTCGTACTGTTTTAGGAATTGAAATAATTAAAAGAACCATACAATTTTTGGACCACCATATATACGTACCTAAATTTACTGTGAAAGAACCCGCAACCTAAAATTAAAAAAGTTGTGTCCGAGCGTTTTTCCAAAACAAAAGAAATTCCAAATTTGGAATTAATTTGTTCTAACCCATTTGTCCTCCCTCTATAAACAATCAAATTTAAGGTAAATTTTTCTTAAATTCATTTGGGTCTCTCAAATTTTGTTCTTAGTGAAGCTAAAAAGAATTCTTTGGTAACAGGCTAAAGTTAAGAATGGTGTATTGATCGATTGCAAAACAATGTCATTATCATATGAAGTATCCAGAACAACATTTCAATTTCATGTCATAATAAAATTGACATCAATCAAATAAAAATTTATATTATCAAAATTAGAGAGTTGTAATTTATAATAATTCAAATAATCTGTATCTGAAATATAGTGTAACGAAAAACTTAAATTGAACATAAGCTTAAGAAAATCCGTTTAGATTTCATAATATTCAAAAATTAGTGAAATTATATATGTGTATATTGGATCCTTAGATTGCTATATCTAAAAATTTATTGTTTTATAAAAGACTATGAAACGTCCTTGTATTCCTTACTTATCGGACAACAAGTAAATATATGCGTCTAAGAATTTACTCTTTCAAGCATTAAGCTCTTTAATTTAAAACAATAAAAATTCTTGGCATTTTAACATCCTGAACTGGAATATCAACGTTCAAAACTCTCAAAAGTATCATCACCAAAGATTTTCTTTCAAGTTCATCGAGTATTTAAATCTGATACAATTTTTTAAGATAAAAAAAGTTCAAAAACTAAACGTTTTGAGCTGGGTGTGTCTTATTGGGAAAAATGCATAATTTATTTTTGCTATAAGGCATACCTAACTCCCAAACTAGAATTTGTAACACCTACTATTTAAAGCAAACATTCACTGACGTAGACATAGTCTAGATAGGCTAGATCCCGTAAATGAATGTTACAAACTTATGATTGTTAAGAAAAATATTTTAGCTTTTTATTTTCAGAGAAAAATTTTGAGGTTATATAAGAAATTTTTATCATTGTATGTCGCATACAAAATTTTACGTATCCATCTTGACCCATTCCAGAAAAAAATTAGAAATTTAATTTTAATCATTTACCAGGGAGTGAGTTAGAAAAGAATTGTTACATTTTGTTTGTTTTTTAAATTTTAACTGACTGTCAATTATAAGGCGCAAAGTTAATTTTAAAAAATTTATCATAATTGAGTACAGTACAGTTATCAAAGAATTCATATTTTATAAGATTACTTTAGCACCATATAATTTAGTTTTAATTGCATTTAATTATAATTTATGAATATTTAACCACTATGTATATTGTTCACAATATGTATATCTACAATATGTATACATTCTACGTAATTTTCTCCAGGTATTGATCAGGTATAGTCTCCAAATAAATTTACATCAGTTAAGGTGCTTTAAGTATTTATGCATATCGTTAATATAAATAATATAGTTTAAGAGACATAACACACATCCTTGCGGAACGCCCAGTACGCACTGGCTGCTATATGCGAATTTTTAAAGACGATTCTTCTAAATCCATAAAAAGCGTAAGATAGTTTATTAATAATAAATTTTTAAATATTTTTGAATTTGTTATTATTATCATTTTGTCATAATTTGTAAATTGATTGTATAGTATTATATCGATGACATGGTTTTTCAAATTTAGAGTGCCTTAAGAAACTTCATATTTACTCTTATCCAAGGAGTAAAAGTATTGTATAGATTGCAGATGTTTTTCAGTACATTTTAAAAGTTTACTGTTAAGCTTTAGTTAAATTTAATATATGAATTAAATGGTAATAAACTACAACAAAGCATTAGAATACTTTACGTGTACTACTTTATTGAGAACATTGTCAATAACAAATAACACAGTATGGTTAAGCAATTTTAGGCAAAATTCACATTGTGACCGTATTAGTAAAAAGTAAACCGTACAGCAATTAAGTCACACTGCAATTTAATGACAATAGCACCATTACCTTTTTACATATAATGAAGTTCAAATTTCACTGACCCTTTAATAATTACAGTAGGTAAGTAATTTAATCATTTCAACTAACAAGAAACCAAATTGTTATTAATTGAAATCTTGTAATTCAATTTAAAAAACACTGAATTTATACAGAGTGTTCTATGACAAAAGCAAGATACTTGACAAAATAATTTACAACTCATTTCCAACAAAAAAAAGCTCATATAAATTTTGATGTTTAATTTTCAACTGTTTCATAAATATTTAGCTTTTGACTTTTTCGCGATTCTTAGCAACATTGCTTCATATATGCTATGACTAGGTTTAATACATGGATTTTTTTAGGTCTATGCTTTAGAGATGTTTTTTTAATCAATTATGATAATAAATAAGACAATATATCAGAGTATTGTGTAAAAGTTCTGTGATAGTCTCTGGATTATTTTCCAAATTTCAAAAAATATTTATTGTTTGTAATTTTGAAGTAGTCGTTATGTGTTAATATATTCAAATTATTATTAAAACCATTTTGTACTATCCAACTAAATTTTAATAAAGAAAAAGTTGAAAAACAATTTCTGATTTTTGAAATTTGAAAAAATAATCTAGAGACTACCTTTTTTTTAGTTGAGAATAGCAATAATCATCAAAACCCACTTACGTACGAATATTATGATCATAATATGCAATGGAATGGTAGCCTTTATACTGCTTTAATCCGTTTTAAATGTTTTTAAAACAGCCAGTTACGGGGGTGAATAAAAAAATATGAAAATATAAAATTTATTGAAAATCAAAATTTCTCTCTCAAAATCGGCACAAAGGCATAAAATGTAATTAGCATCATAATTTACTAGTAACATTTTCCGAAATTTTAACAAATTGACCCATTTTTAGGACATTTTTTTCCAAAATTACGAACTTGACAATTGTCAGATGTTACCTGTCAACTTTGACTTGGCGCATTTTAAGTTATTTCAGAAGCAGAAGTGATTGTCCCCCAAAGTTTTTTTAACTACAATAATAAAAAAATTTGCCGTATGGTTCCAACTTTATGGCGAACAATGTATAACTAAAAACGACTAGAACGTAAGCGAAATACGTGTTGTTTACAAAGTACTATATAAAACGAGAATCAGAATAGCGTTCATTATAAAGTAGAAAAGCAGAATCGAGTTTTAAATTTATATCAAAAGGCTGCGTTCCAACGTCGCTACTTCGACAAACGTGACAAAGGTTAAAGTCCGCTGAATGCGAATTTAAGTCTTCGCATATTCGCTTTTTTCTTTATACGGTGAGAAATGTACTAAGAGACGTCTATGGCCAACCGTATTTTTTTGTGAAAGAAATTCTGTGATTAGTTTAGTCTGACGAGATATCTTGACATTTGGCCCATTTGATTCTTTTCCTTTCCTACGTTGATTGGTGAAAACTAAAATAATAACATCTTGCTGAACTTTCATTGTTTTTATTTTTGAAATGAATATATACACTACTTTCTACTACTACTTCTTTTCCAAGATTTGATCAATTCCTGAATTTTCATGTAAACCCAAACATTTGAAGATAGAAAGTGTACCAGTTTAAATGCAAACGACTTTTTGATTGAAAAAATACAATTTATAGTTTCTTAATGTTTAATCATTGATTATAAAAGAACTTTTTACTCAATGGTTTAATTGAACTTGTGTGTAATATTATATACTTATAAAATAGTTTTTACTTTTAATACTTTCAGATTACCTTACTCGTCACCTTGTGCATTAAAAAAATGATTTAAAAACACGCTTTTATCTATAATATACGTTGCACGTATTATTAATATTTGAAACATATGGGAAGGTTATAGTTCAAAACCGCAAGTTTTTGCAGTTTGATATGAGTGCACTTAACTTTTAAGTCACTCAAACTAAATCTAAAATATATTATTCAATAAATTATTTAAATATGAAATAATTAAAAAAAGTACTTAATTGAATTTAATGCAGTAAAATTCCTCTGCATCTAAATCCTTTAATTAATCACTCTAAAATTTTTTGAAAAGTAGGTACCACTTCCTTCGTTTATTTTTATTTAAATGTCATTGAATTTATAATGCGGCTTATTTAGTTTCAAATTCTAACGGTGTTAGTCACTTTATCTTCTATTTCGTTTCCAAATATTCTCAGAGCATCATTATACATTTTTTGTGGTTTCCTAAATGAACTGTTGAATTTAAGAAATGAAACTCGTAAAAAATGGATTAAGTTCTTTATACATTCTGATACTTTAATTCTTGATTACACCGAACAGTTTCGGATTAAAATTACCTATATCGTAAAAGTTATTAATTTACCGAATCCACAAAATAATCAGATTGTATTATTAGACACATTACAACTATAAACATAAAATAATACAATTGCTTTAGATAATTATAGTTCATAAGTTAAGTACTCGATCTCTCTTTCCATTACGATTTTTGCTCCATTGCCTTTTAAATTACTATGGCTCATGTTCTAGAACTTAAAATTCGAGGCTAAATTGTAATTGTAGCTATATGATAATAAAGATAAACTTAATTATGTTTAATATTAGGTCACTGAGTTAAATTTTGTTAAAAGCAACAGAATATTAACTAGATTCTGTTTTGTTTACAAAATTTGTACTTGCAATTAAATTAATAAACAAGGAAAAACTTTTTTCCCATTCATTGTGGTAGCATCCTTTATACAAACAACTTAAAAATCCAAAAAGAACGAGATAAATAACTAACTTCTTTCTTTTCCTTTGAAAACAATTTATTTTTACTATAAAATAAACATACCTTTTTTTCGAGGGAGAGGGATTTATCTCAAATACTAAATACTATTTTTGAAATGAGAATAAAATAATATAAACAAAGAATAATAAAATAATAAAAAAATGATCTTTTAAATGCGTCGAGACGTTTCATTGTTAGAGTTTAATATAAATGAAATTGACATAAGTTAGTCGGTAATATAGAATTCTATCTATTTAGTGGGACTATAGCATAAAAGTGAAAGTAACTTGTTCTGCTAGAGATAAAAATGAAACTATCACACTATGACAACCACTACAAAAAGTCTGCTTTGATATGTATAAATGGAAGAAATATTTACAAATGTATTTTTAGAAATGCACCAACAACCAAAATTGATTTAGTGCCCGTTTGGTACATTCAAAAAATCACATTTTCATTTTATTAGAGGGGAAGCGTATTATACTAATAAATTGTGGTATTTGGTTTTAATATATACTTTACAAAATTCTAAGTGAAGAATTTTTGCCACATTGTTGTATTGCATTCTGTGTATACGGTTGGTGCCATGACACTACAGTCTGAGCTAATATGCTGTATTGATTCTATGACGTTTTGTCACATACGGCACTTATCACTTATGTCCCTACGACTTACCACATTCCTCATGTATGCTGTGTCTGCAACAACTTGGTCTTAGATGAAACATATGAAGTCCTCTGTTTCCCCAGTCAGATTGGCGTTTGTTAGATAGGTAGGAGACTTTTCTTGGTTTATTCCATCACTATTCAAATTTGAAAAGTATCGTCCCGTGAGAGGTTTCTCTACTTTAGATTATTTCCTGCGGGTAGGCGTGCTTTTCCGGACTAGATTATTCTAGCTTTTTATAGGTTTGAAATATAGTGCTCCCGCGCTTTTGTGCGCCTATGCACTTGGAGCGCAAGCGGTCCTACATGTTGGCTGTAGTCCAGGCGAGCTTCAGCGCTGCAGAGTAGCCTGACTAGGCTTCCACGTACAACCCTCCTCTAAGACGCCATACCACAGCCACTACAAATCCAACCCTGGTCAACAGGGGTCAGCAGCTAGGATGCCAACTCCGACTTGATTGTCGACAACCCGTAGTTCCGACAAGTCTCGGATCGGATAGTACATTAGCCCTATCTGGAAATAGGTCCGGCCTGTACCGGGACAGCCGACAAGGGGCCACCTCCCCTAGCGCTAGTACAATTACCCCTTTGCTAGTTGGGAACTCAATGACGCAGCCATGCTTCAGCTTCGGATGGCTGCTTCTCAGACTACGGAGTACCGGGACTGATTCGCAAACGCACTCGGCGAGGCAGAGCGCCTACTCAAGACAGAGTCTCACAGACATGGTCGACGCCTGACAGGTATGTGATGGGTCCCAATGGGGGAACTACTGTAATGAGCTGAACGTCAATGAGTCGTCAAGGAGTTCCAGGCTTTCGCAGAATCAGGCCATTAATGAATCCCCGACTTGCACACCAGCCGCGGTTTGACAGTCATCTTCTAGGTACACCACGTCCGGACTGCCCAGTTCTATCCGCAGTCGTCTTTGTGGTCACCGACGTTTAGGTGCCAGGAGGGCCACAGGGCCTTGCCAATGGACCGGACATGAAGTCTGCAACTGCGCCTTGAATGTTTTGGTCTAGATTTTTAGATTTAAGAGTGAGTATCTATCAGATCATATATATTAAAGTCCGTCAAGGTGGCGCCGTCCTGGTAGGCGTCCGTCCGTCCGCACGGTTCTCGACTCGAATTTGTTTCGTTTCATTACTGTAACTTCAAGTCATATGCTTATCGCATTGTCAATTTATTGTAACCCTTCCTACTGTACGCGTGCGTAGCATGCTGGCTTATCTAGTATTCTTTTAGGTTCTGTGACTCTGATTTACATGCTTTTTGAGTATGCTGGATGCCTCTACCGCCATATCATCGTGGTAGATATAAACTTTCTGTGGACACACATGCATGATGCATTCTAAACTTGGTGAGTATTTTCTGGTACTTCGGTCTAATTCTTCCAAGAAAAACAATGGTAAGAGTTCATAAGAATAGGATAAACCAGGTACTGCCCATTTATTTATGGCTTTAGTTTTATCTTTGACAACAGATAAGTTTTAATAACTCGTCTTTGATATTTTTTTTACAAATGTCTCTCATTTTCTTGTCTTTGATTTTTCCTATTTGAAGCATTCCCAAGTACTTATAAGCTGGTTTCCTCAGAGTGCTTATTTTTGTATTATCCATCAATTTGGTATCGGGTTTTTATAAGATCTGCTCTTTCTTATAGTGGACAGCTGTCTTTAGATCCTGTATAGAGTTTCAAATCGTCCATATACATAAAGTGTGTGATTTGACGTCGTCCTTGTTGACTGAGTTTGTAACCATCTAACGGGTTTAAGACAAGACGGAACCATAGCGGCCTCAAACTGTCTTCTTGAATAATACCTCTTCTGATTCGGGTATTGTCAGTTTCATAATGTTCTCCAGATTTCACCAGTAAGTTTGTATTTCATTTTCCCGTCAAATGTGTTAACAGATTTAATATTTGGTTATCAATCTCACACCATTTCATGACTTGTCTCAACACCGAGTGAGGCAGTGAATCGAATGCCTTTCTATAATCAATCCAAGCCTTTGCATTGTTTGTGCTTGTCTCCCAATGATAATATTATGTAGTAGTAGCTCTTTGCTTCCTCTAGCGCCTCTTATCATTAATTAGCAAAATGCGCGCCAAATACGACTTTCGTCGCAACATACTACTCGCGACACACGTTTTAAGACGGCTCTAGACATACGTTTTACATTCGGAAAATAAAACCGTAACAAACTACCGGGCACATTGACGAAAGTTTGACGTTTCTTACAAAACTACGAATAAAAGGTATATAAAACGGAGTGAGCGTCTATACGTTACGTCTTGACCTTAATCTATGATATCTCTGCAACTGTGCCGTCTCCGCGCAGTTCTGAATTTTTCTTGTCCAGACGCAATTTTTTGAACTGTGCAGGCAAAACGTTGTTTAAAGTTGGTCGCATACTTGCATACTTATACGATATTTGTTTTCGACACATCTACGACACGTGTATGACATGTCGCTTCATTTACGACATAGTGTTCTTGGTGAGAATTCGTACTCCAATCAGACACGCCGCAGACAAGATAAAACTTGTCGCTAACAAAGAATATACGACACTACTTGCTCCAATTTCAAGAGACATTTTTTTCCGATCTTTGCACGTGTATGTTCATAATGGGAGATAATCCATTATTTGCTATTTTGTGCAAATTATGGTGAAGTACAATGATTTGTACAACCACACTATGGAAGATTATTCAAATATATTAGTGCAAGAAAAAACTTGGAACGACATTCTATTCTATTAAATGACTGAAATTTTAGTGGATCTTCAATCATTTCTTTACTAGTACAACTTTTATATATACTGCCACAGATTAATGATGTGGTGGGGTTAAGACAGATGCGAAACTCGAGTTGTAGAGATTCTTTGCGCATGCGTTAATTCTCCATTTTATTGTTGGTGTTGTAAACAACAAACGATTTATACGCTTCAATATTTATTTATTATTGTCTAATTTTATCGTGTTTAGGACATAATGAGTATTTAGAAGTGTTTATTAGTGCAGTGCGGTACTACACCCATGTTTACTTTTTAAACCTTATTTGTGTTGGTGTACCTCAATTTATTAATTATTATCTATTTCGTCTCGTATTTATGACTTATTAGTGTTTAGTAGTATTTATTAGTGTTTGCTGTTTGAAAACGTCCCTACGTGTTTTGTGATTGTGGTGTAAAAATGTCTGGTAAGGGTCGTGGTGGAACTTGGTGTATGGTTTCTGCAAATCAAACACTAAACAAAAGTTGTTTGTGTTTTTGGTCTGTCCAAAGAACCTGAAAGGTAAATTAAAAGTTGTGTATTTTATGAGCTTTCTTAAATTTTACTGGTAGACGTAAATTAGTTTGGAATAGAAATGTTTTTATTAAAATTAAAAATATAGGTTTTTTGTTTTCACAAACGGTTTTATTCAACTTCAATTTTCCAATTATTTATTGTTAGTGTTAAAGCAATAAAAAATCCGATATCAACAAGCATGAAGTTTACTTGTTCATACATTCAGTGTATAGGCAATTTTAAAATTCCCGCAAAATAACACCAACAAAAATATGGCGTCTTGTTTGTAGGTCATGAAATAACGACCCCGAAACATCAAACAGACCGACACAGAGTTTCGCATCTGTCTTAACCCCACCACATCATTAATCTGTGATACTGCGATAAATGTTAGCTGTACTATATGGATAAACTCAACATTTTCGAGCATTTTTCTTCTTTCTCCTTTGCGATAATAGTAACAACAATACTTTTATCCAACGACATGATGTATTGTACTGATGTGCGAAGCCACGACTTTTTGTTTCTACATTTGTATTCGACACGTTGAACCAAAAAATGTCTGCGACATGTCACCTACGAGTTCAATAAGTATGCGACCGGCCTAAAACGTTATGTCTGGACCAGACTTAAAGTTTACTTTTTATCGGTCACTATTTTGAGTTTCAACCCACAGGGTGACCTTAATTTACTTTCAAATGCGATAAATTGTGTCAATGTATCATTTTTTCTATTTCCCAATTGTAAATCTATGTAAATAAGATGCAATGAAAACCAGCTTTGCTGATTGCCTCCTATTGACCGCACACAATTGTATTTTGTTAAGGTCAATAAAAATTATTATTATTATTATTATTATTATTATTATGTTTTTTAAGGAAGCGTCAACTGCCAAGGTTATTGGCTTCCATCTTGATAAATCAAGATATGTTTCATCTGGTAAGTATTCTATAAATTTTGAACATATTAATACTTTTTAGAAACGTCAGGGTATTGCGGATTGCATCGAGATAGGTTAAATTATCTTCAAGTACTGGCTTCACTTCATACAGTCGTCTCTGGACACTAAACTGTGGACATTCACAAATTATATGTGTGATCGTAAAGTTTACGTTACACATTTGGCACTGAGGCCAGTTTTCTCCCTTCAACATATGCTGATGTGTAATCGCAACATGCCCTATACGCAACCTGCGAGTTGCTACCACTTCTTGCCTGGGTAACTGGTAACTAGGACAAGGAGTTCTTACAAATGGTTTCACCCTTGAGAGTTGGGTATTGTTCCTAGCCCATCGATCCTGTCAATTGTCTAATATTTTGTTTTTAATTGCGTGTTTGAAGTATTTTTCCTTCACCAGCATTACGTCTTGCACTATACCTGACGTTGCATATCGGGCAGCTTTGTCGGCCTCGTCATTTCCTATTACACCAATGTGACTGGGAGTCCAGATGAGAGTTATTTTACAGGTCTTCTGGAGGTGCTTGACTAGTGCCTGTATATTTTGCGTTATTGGATCCCTAGAATATATATCCTTCACTCCCAACAAAACATTCAGAGAATCGGTAACTATAATGCATTTATCCACATCTACACATATGGAGCAGTAGAGAAGAGCTTGCCAGATGGCGTACTGTTCCGCCGAGTATATAGATGTGCGCTTGTCCAGCGTCCACGAATGGGCAATATTATTTACATAAATAGCACAACCCACACCCTCTTCAGTTTTTGAGCCGTCTATGTAGATAAAGATTGCTCCCCGATATTCGTAACATAGTTCGTTAAACACCTGGTGATATGACGTCTCTGGTAGATGTCGTAAAATAGTTATGGTACGTATATCGGGTACAGTCCACGGAAGTATCTCATTCGGTTCCTCGTTAATTAATGTAGGAATATGCATATCCATCGAGTTCATACATTCCTGGAAACTTACCCCACACGATCTAGTTATGGTCGGACGTACTGTATATTCATTAAAAGATCGAAAGAGAAATTTGTAATTTGGATAATGTGGATGTGCTCTTATCATGGTCATGTAACCAACTGTTAGGATGTCTCTTCTCTGATATAACGACGTTGATCCCGTCTCGCAGTACAAGCTTTTTACCGGACTGGTAGGAAAGGCCCCTAAACAGTAGCGAAGTCCTAAATGGTGAATCGTACCCAATTTGCGCAAAAGACTTCGACGTGCTGACACGTACACAATGCATTCATAGTCTAATCGTGATAACACGATAGCCCTATACATTCGAATTAGTGTTATAGGTTGTGCTCCCCATTTAGTATGAGCTAAAATTTTGATGACGTTCATTGCTCTGCTACATTTTTCCGTTATCAAAGATATGAAAATACGAAGCCAAGATTTTCTCCATTTTTAATTATTTTATTATCCTGCAGCTTGCGTGTTATAACCCCTACAGTTTTACTCAATAACATAATGGCCAGGTCATCGACATATAAACACTTATAGACACACGGATCTACATCTGAAGCCAAGTCATTTACTGCAACAACAAACAGAGTACAACTCAAGGTAGATCCTTGGGGTACACCGTTTTCTAAAACCCGAGAAGATGATAGGTGATTCCCCATTCTTACTCTGAAACGACGATATGTAAAGAACGATTTTACAAATTTGAGCATGTTGCCCCTAATTCCGTAGCTGTGTAGTTTTTTTAATATTCCATGTCTCCATGTCATGTCATATGCTCCCTTTATGTTGAAGAACACCGCGACCAGATGTTCCCGATTTTTAAAAGAATCCTGAATATGGTTTTCTAATAATACGAGGTGGTCTAGGGTCGATCTGCTTTTACGAAAACCCGCCTGATAGAAAGCTAACAAATTGTTCTTTTCCAGGAACCATTGCAGCCTACTGTTAATTGTTATTATTGTTGTTATTATTATTATGATTATTAGTGTATTCAAAGAAAAGTGGCGGTTTAAACTAACTTCGTTGAATTGATAAATTGAACTCTTATTTTTCAATAAAGTATTTATGTAAATTGCAATCATTGCATTACGACCAAATAATTAGTATAAACATGTACAATGTGTTATGAAAACCTACTAATGGTGGATTGCTTCGTCTTGGTAAATCATAATGATGGACTAACTGATGTCTAATGGTGATGCGATCCCCATATTGAACACTCGCCGCTCTTCAATGTATGCGATAGATTAATATTTAACAAAAAATTCGTCATACTACTTCAAATCAAAAGAGTTTGTTTTACAAAAGTGAGCAAGAGTTGTAGAAAATATAATTTTTGTTTCACTGCGCAGCATTATGCTTAAAACATTTTACTATGTGATAGTGATAATTATTTGAACAAAACCTTTCAAATACTAATCAAACCTCCGCCACCACAAAAAATGAAAATAGCAAGTTATGTAAAAATCGTGGGCTTTTAAGATGTCCTATTTACATTAAAAGCTCAGTTCTGCCGGACGGAAGAATTTGTTGAGACCAATTTTATGTAGTTGGGTACTATATATTCGAGAATATACTGGTTTAGAATTATACAAAGCATGTATATTCAATACAAGGTATATCACAAAGAGTTTTGATTAGAAGTTATGGGAGACAGAATTTTATTAGAGCTTTGAAATTACACCAGTAGTGGTTTCCAAAAACGTTAAGTTTAAATATAATAATATCATGAATGAGACCGAAAACGCCCATCTTTTTTTTTTAGAATTATGCTGTGAATTTTAGATGGAAATTTTGTTCTATATGTTATACCTAAAATTAATCAGTTTTGAAATATTTTATATTTTTTAAATTTTATATAAACACCGAGTTCTCCAGAAGTACCAATATTTCTATTATTAATAAAGTTACTGGGTGAGTCTGTTTCCAATAGATAACAGGACCTTGCAAATTAATCCTTGACGTTAACTTAATCGATAATTCCTACATAGGGTTCTAAACTTAGAAGCCAACATGTATAGTTAAATCATTTATAAGTTGTTTATTTTAAACAGAACACCTTGTATTTTATGATGTTTTCTGGTGTACAGGTATTTTTAATGCAAATTCGTTTGATACTTGCAGTTTCTATACGTTAACGTAATCGTTTTAGGAATATTTTACTGCAATAAATTAAATTAATTAAGTAGGTTGCTTGCAACCGTTTGTTTTTTACATACCTATTGTTTGTTGACAATGTTTTTTTGACATTAAGTACGTAAATAATCAACCAACAGTCTTACTAAAATAATTTTTTTGCAGTAAAAATAAGCGACTTATAAATGATTTTAGTTAAGCATGTTAGCTTTTGAGGTTAGAACACCCTGTTATTAATTAGGTTAACGCTAAGGATTAATTTGGAAGACGTGCTTGTTTGTTAGTTACAATTTCAACTCAGTAACTTTATTAATAATCGGTGAAATGTTGAAAACTTTCCTCTGATTGAATAATTTTGATGTTTATTTTTTACCGAAAAAAAATCCTCCTTTCTAAGTGGACTCTTCTGATTGCGGATGATTAGAGTAACAACTTCGATTTTAGTTTTTGGCGACGTTTTATTAATAATGGAAATATTGTTATTTTTTGAGAACTCGACTTTTAGGTAAAAGTTTAAAAAATTATTTCAACTATTTCAATAATTGTTAATTTTACCTATAGTAAATTGTATCTAAAATTTGCAGTAGAACTCTGTGGTAGAACTCTAAAATGAAATAAAAAATACTAGTTTTTATTTAAAATAAGCGAGATGGATTTCACTTCCGGTATAACCGGATTGCCTCATTCATTTTATTTGAACTTGACGTTCTTGAAAACTACCTACTAGTGTAATTTCAAAATTCTAGTCAAATTTTGTCTTCTAATCAAAATTCTTCGTGTTACACCCTATATAAAACGAAAATATCAAATTAATTTAAAAATGTTGGCAAAAAAATTAAACAGAGGGCTATGGATAGTTCGTTTGAAAGCGACATGATGGTATACGTGCGTGCAATTTCGTCTGCTTAAATAATAGATTAAAATACGGTTTTTTATTCAAGCAATCGTCAGCTTTTTCTTTTATTAAGTTTATGTACGATTTTTATTGAAACTGTTGCAATGTTACAGTGTAGATTTATTAATAATTTAAAAAAAACTGTTAATCTTAATGCGCTTATTCATAAGTAAGCGACTGGCAATTGTGTGATGGAAGTGTATTAGTGACGCTGCGCATGATGGAACGGATTTGTAAAGATAACCGCACAAAATCTTTTTTTTTATTTTTTATTTTGGATGGTTCACTAAAATTACAGAGGTAAGTACTTATATTAATGTTCTGTAATACGTTCAGCAAACACACGAACTTACACCATCCGCTATAAAACAGCGCCAAATTTAAATATAAAATTATTATTTTTTAATTTTCGGGCTTATATAAATTTACATGTGTTCGCTGAATGTATTATACATATTATTACTCCTGTTAAATATTTTTTAAAAGTCTGACAATGACACTAAATAAATTCCAATAAAGTTGTTTTCAAAAAATTATTATTACGTATGTAAAAAATGGTCTTCAAAGCGATTAAGAATTTTGTGTTTAATGGAAAACGATCAGAAACAAGTGTCAAGTATACATGTTGTAAATTATTGTTAAATAGGTTGATATTTTTAAAAATCTCTAATCTGTAAAACCATTTTACAATTTGATTTTAAACCGGCTTCATTTCTCTGCTTGTGCATTCTAAGTTGACTCTATATTAACTATGTGTACTAATCCAGAGTAGCTACTAATTTAACGAACATACTGATTATATTCAATTTTTGAAAGTAGATGAGTCCAAATGAAATAGCAATTTGTGCTTAAGATATTTAGTCTCCACACTATTACAGGTTTATACTGTTCTTCTGGGACACCATACATATAACACTTACATCACAATATTATAATAAAAATAATCTACCATACGAAGAAAATAAATAAATACATTGTATATCTTCCGAAACTCTTTTTAATGCGAAAAAGTTGCATTCAATAGATAATTTTCATTATCAGATGAAATCATTAACTCGCTTTCAAATTCTTAGATGCTGCAGCAATTAACTAGATACATGCGCGGCTTTACTCAATTATACGCGGCAGTTCATTAACAATTGAATTAGATTTTTAATTTAGATAGAACATTCGCTAATTAAAATTTGTAGTGTTATTTTCCCAATTTATTTTTATTTCGATCTAACGTTAAATTAGAAATTTGTTAATTATTAAATAATTTCTAAAAACAAAAGCAAAATTGCTTACGGGAATTTCGTACAACTAAAAATATCAAGAATTGTAATGCAATTTCATTATACTTTTAGCGTAGTTCTAGTTTTTGATTGCAACTACCCAATTTAAATTCTCCAATAATTTATATGGAATCGACACTTTTAATTAGTTTGCAACTTAGCAATTAGCTTAGCACACAAACTATTAAAATTAATAATTTAAGATAAAGAAAGAACGTGTTTAATTAACTCAGCCACTGAAATGTTCCGAAATGGACGCAATTTTGATTAATTATTATAATGAGCAAACATTTCTCTTGCGCAACTTATTACAAAATTCTTGAATAATTTTTTATGTTTTTGTGGATTGTAATTTTTATGAAACTATAAATGTAAATTAAAGAAATCATGAACAATGCGACATGAATGAAAACTTAAACAATTTCTATATTTAAATTTGCTACGTGCAAACACTGTTAACTTAGTACTTCGTTTTTTTAAATGCAATTTCCCTAAGTAATTCCACGCGTAAAGATAGAGAAGATTAAATTGCATACTTACTTTTCATTCTACTTGCGCTATGGAAACTTAATTTGTTTTCGAGCTGAGAATTTCTTTTAAATTAATTCTTTTGCAAATACCAGCAACCTTGCGATAGTTATATTATTTATAGAAAAAGACCCGTTACGTATTATTTAATGTCTGTTTGGAATATTAAAAGTGTCATTGCTCTCAAACGCGGACTAAAATTAATTTTTTGAGTAATTCTTTCGATTCGTATAGAAAAGATGCGCAAAAGTAATCGCACGTATGAGAAATAAATGTGAAAGCAGGATGTTCCAAAATTATGTGCCACTTAAACCGAAGCTGGAATTAAATGCGATCATAAAAAGCAATGTCAACGTTGCACTTTTATATTTTGTTTAGATAAGGAATCTTCGGATGATTTTTTTTAACACGAAAAGAAATATTGGAAACATTAGCTTGGTAAATACCAAAGTTTTTACTTTCATTAACTCTTGGGCAAATGCAAATTATTGTATAATTTGTTATAATAATATTTCGACGTTTGCATTAAATCACTCTATGTATTAAAAATCAACGTTTCGCACAGAACTCCACGTCACCACGATAATAAAAGTAAAGAAAGAAATACTTCAAATGGAAATTATACAATAAAATTTACCAGTAAACAAGCAGTTCTTTTGCAAATTAATCTTTGATGTTAACTTAATGGAGAACCTTCTCAGGGTGTTCTAAACTCAGTAGTCAAAATGTCAAACTAAAATAATTTATAAGTTGTTTATTTTAAATAGAACACCCTATATTTTATATTCTTTACTGAAGTATTTTTTATGAAAATTAGTTTGGTATTTACATTACCTATACCTAAATCTAACCGTTTTAGAAACATTTAGTATTGGTGTAATTTTACTGCAATAAATTAAATTAAGTAGATTGGTTGGTTGTCATGGCTTGTTGTCAAAGATACATTGTCAAAAATAATTGGTATGTAAATAAACAAGCTATTGAAGTAACCGGCCTACTTAGTTATTATAATTACACAAATATTAATATTCCTAAAATTTACATAAAAAAATTCATCAGAAAACATCTTAAAATACATGGTGTTTTGTATAAAATAAGCAACTTATAAATGATTTTAATTAGGCGTATTGGCTTCGAGTTTAGAACACCCTGTAAGGGTTTATTGATTAATTTGCCAGACCTGCTTGTCTACTGGTTACAGTTTCAACACGGTAATTTTAATAATACGGAAATATCGTTAAGAGGATACTAGCAGTGTGCGCTAAAGTATGCATTATAAGTACCTTTAGAACAGCTTTAAATTTTAACTGTTTGAAATAAAACTTAACGTTTTATGAAAGACAAAACTTGGGGCTTTGTCGCTGTAGTACTACTTTTTTTTCAAAATGCTTATTTTTGTTTTTTTTTATGTTTGAATTTGTATATTTTTTAGCATATTTAACACAACACCATAATTTTAATAGAAATAAACACAAAATAAAAATTCTACCACAACCACGACAAAGTTCTTTCTTATATTTATTAATTTAAATCAAAACATGCTAATAACTTGAGAATTTTAGGGTAAAAACATATCAAATCAACCAGTCAACAATTGTTTTGACCATCTCCGAATTGGATGATTTTTGGTATACTTATTCTATCGATGAAGAAACTCAAAAATCTTTAGTTTTTAGATTAGATCGATAGTTTTTTTAATGGACTTTTGAATATCAAAAAATTGACGAATTTGACTTTTACAGGTACTTATGAAAATTATTAATTCCTTGAAAACTACTTATTCCGCAAAAAGAGTGATAGCTTGTTTTAAAGGTATTTTAAAGACCTTTTTAATAATGTGTTCACATGACACTATTTACAAAAAAAAAAAATGTTTTTGTGAAAATTTTAAAAACGATATTTTTGTTTTTTTATTATTATTAATATTTTATACTTTAATCTATTCTTAAGATATTTACAAAATTGTAGGTTGGAGAAATAATGGGTTCACGATTAAAAAAATTTGAAGATTTTATTACATTAACAACAGCATACCATAAATACAAAACTTATAGAAAAATACATAAGTAAATAATTAATTTTTTCATTTCCTTTGCAAAATGTTGCATGAGTCTATCATTTCCGCTGCAGTTAAGGTATACTTTCTGCCAGTGGCAGTGTTAGGATTTACTTTTCTTAATAGAGAACTTGGTTCTATTACTAATACGTCTATCTTAGGTTTAGGATAAAAAAAACTGTTTGCTGGACTATGAGGATGTAAGAAACTAACTTTGATTTCTCCACTTTCTACATTTTTTCCAATTATGCAACCCAACCACCAGAAATTGTCATAATTTATGATAACAAATCAATGTTTTGAAGCTCCACTCTGGTTAAAGCGCTTGTTGGGATACGGTTCTGAACATGTTCTTCGTGGCTTAGTGAAAAAGGTTTTGTTATTATTTTGGATTCAGATATTGGAATTACCGCGTGCAATTTTTGAGTTCCTATAATGGTTTGAGCTTCAACAAATGTTTCTTCTAGGTATTCCTCATGTTTTAAGTGGTCATTAGTATTAATTGTTCTGGGGTCATAATCTGTTCTTCGTACGACCTTTGCAGACTTGCTTTGGCAGCTAGCCTTTTTACAATACCCCCAGACCGTCACAAGCGCTTTTGCCATGTGAAGTGGCAAAAAAATGCCATTATGCTTCAATTCCAAATTTCTCTTTATGGTAAGCAATGTTAAGAAACTTTGTTTTGTTCTTATATTGCGCAGCACATTCGTCAGAGAAGTAAACTACTTTTGATAAGTTACCAATTTTTGATTTCAGGTTTGGTATAAGTCGGCTAAGAAATAGATGAAAAGCAACTGTATTATGGACCAAACAATCGGAAATAAAAACGTAGTTTAAATGTTCTATTTTGTCATTCTCGTTTTTGTAGTATATTACAAACGGATGCAATGTAGCTTGGCTGTT
Source organism: Abscondita cerata (assembly GCA_030710515.1). Taxonomy (NCBI): domain Eukaryota; kingdom Metazoa; phylum Arthropoda; class Insecta; order Coleoptera; family Lampyridae; genus Abscondita; species Abscondita cerata. Next base: position 123,750 of record JALBCR010001496.1, on the reverse strand, counting down.
TGTCCAGTGGTAGAGGCAGATTGAAATGTAAAGAACCTGTCACGTGGCCTGCGCCGTGAACGAAAATGAAACGGACGAGTCTACTGTTCACATTAAGGGCAACAACGAAGTGTATTTCGTAATTTCGTTTGTGGTGTTATTCAAATTATACCCTAGTTTAATAAATACATTTATAGTAAGGTATATTTTATGATTTGCGTTGAAGATTGATTCACGTGACAGGTTCTTTACATTTCAATCGTCCTATAAGACTGAACTTCATCTCGCAAAATAAAAGAAATTTTTTTAGTAAAGTCACAAGTAATCACTGCTTCTCCAATACCTAAAGTTTTTTTGACTTCATTGTAAAACTGTTTTTGCATATTTGCAAAAAAACAATGTGACTTTAGCTTAACCAGATCATTCGCAAATTCGTCAATAAAATCTTCTGCCGATTTAATTAGTGTCTCCATGTTGCACCTATCTACTGTTATCCATTTTTTATATGTAACACTGTCTATCATTGTTTCTTGAAACTTGTCAATTAAAAAGGTTTTTAGACGACTGCTGTAGAAACTGACTATATCGCAACGCTACCTTATACGAGAAAATTTCAAATAACGTGTTAGTTACTTCCTAACATATTAGTTATTTCTTAACATATTAGTAACTTTTAACTTCTTAGATACCCCTAGCAACGGCCCATTTTTTACAAAAATCAAGTAGGTATTTATACTTTGACATTTTAAATATTAAATTCAGTCAGGTTCAGTTTGTTTGAATTATAATTAAAATGATAAGTAGCGATGATGATGTTCAATGTACCCCACCAGCAGTTTTAGAAGCGGCAAAAGAGTCAGAATTTGGTTTATTACCCGAAAAATCTAGAGAGATACATGAAAGCTTTTGAGATTTATGGATTGGCGCAAGAAGGCAGGAGTTATATCCTCTTTTCTGAAAACACGGTGTTAGCATACTTTGGACAACTGGCCGATAAAATTGCACCAAATTCACTGTGGACGCAATATTCAATGTTGCGAACGACTCTAGCTATAAATAAAAATATAAACATCGCCAATTATGCTAAACTAAAAGCTTTTTTAAAACGGAAGTCCGTGGGTTACAAACCTACAAAATCAAACACTTTAACACCAGATGAAATCAAAAAATTTATTAATGAAGCACCGGATGATCTGTATTTATTACAAAAGGTGGGAACAATTAACAACAATATAAAAATCGGATTTCTATTTTAACGCTCAAATAACAGGTCAGCAAACAATAGCACAATCAGAAATACCAAACGCTGCAAAGTAAACTAGGGGAATGTGGTGCATTTAGCGCGATTCACGTCCATTTATTTTGGTATTGATTTACAAGTTATGATACAACAGTTGCAGAAAAAGTCCACAATCATTATAATTCGATTCCCAATACATCCATATGAGTTTCCTATCTAAACCTCTGCGTTTATCTATGGATCAGTTGTACTTGCAGGGGAAACTATAAGAGTAAGTTGGGTATGCAAGCCAGCAAAACACATCTGCTTGAAGGTTTGCAAAGCTGATTATTTTCTGTTTTATAATCAAAATAAGATTTACATTTTCTATTTTCTCTCCAAATCAAAACCGTCATGATTACATTGGCATTTAAAACCTTTATTCACAAAAAATGTAAGCAGTCGTCTAAAAAATAGTGTTCTAACTCGTTGGAAAGTAACAATATCAGTGCTCGTGCTTATCTTCACTCGTACTCGTGAAGCTATCTAGCACTCGCACGATATTTACTACTTTCCACACTTGTTAGGAAAATAACTATTTTAAATTTTCCACACCAGGACACATTTCACACTTATCCAAAAAGCAGTCTACCCCTGGTGGGTTACATATTATTTTATAAAGACATGCATGGTAGTCTGGTAACATAGGTTTATCTTTCTCATCTAAAATTTTGTTAATCTTAGAACCATTTAACATAAGTTTGATATTTTGATGTTTTGTGCAAACACACACTGTGTGTGTGCCACTTTTGCCTGCTAAAATGCAGTTTTTTGGCTTAAGTTCGTTAAATTTTGATATCCCAATTTTTACATCTGGGTGGTCTTGTTTAAAAAGCAGGTATATCTCTTTCAAGTTTGCCAAAACTAACCGCTTTTGTAAGTATTCATTCCTTAACTCCTTCTTTTCTAACAACAACCACATCTTTTTTTCCAGCATGGTTCTACTGACATTGTCTCTTAAATAAAACAATGTAACCAGTTCAACTACGTTTTTGTCAAGAGTTTTACCTGGTTTTAGATTGGGTGTTGATAAAATCCCTTTTTCTTTTACCATTTTTTTTACCATTCGAGCCATGTATTGCGAAACTCCAAATTCGATCTCGATTCTTCCTCTTGTCTAACTCATAGAAAAGCACGATAAAACAAGCATTTGTTCACTTCTTTTCTCGCACTTAAAAATTTTATTAATTAGATTTTCCAACGTGGTTGGGCCTTCACATGGAGAAAGATGGAAAAAGATGTGCAGGTTAATTTAACACCACGTTTGGTATTTCGTTGGGAAATCTAATTAATAAAGAAGATTGAGGAGACTTTTGAAATAATTAAAATTTTTAGTTTTAACTGCCGTATCATTTCACATTCATCCAAATTTTCTTCTTTGGGTTCTACTTTTTTTACAATTTGTTCTCCCATCAACCTTTTAGCTATTAAAGTCTTTACTTTTTCAGTCTTTTCTTTAAACGCCCTTCTTTTTTTTATAGGTGATTCCCCCATAAACTGAAGAGATTTATTTAAGAAGTGCAATAATTCATCTTCTTCTATAAAGTCAGAATCGTGTCGTTGAAAAGAACGTGAAGGCCTGTAACAACAAAGCTCTAACTGAATTACGTTCAGTAGAGAACAAGCAGAACAACAGAGACATTTAATTTTTTTCTAAATTCTAAAGTTTTATGAATTAAGGTAGTTCATCTGCTGAAAAACGTATTTCCTGGAAAAATATTAAATCATATTCTTCGTAATTGCAATATTACTGGTGACAGTATTATTTGATTCGAAAAAAAATTGAAACATGCAAAATTGTTAGTTCAATAATTTTTATTTTTGAATGGATTATTTTTCTTATAATTTTTTACCAAATTTTTAAAATTGATAGGATTTTGATCAATTATAGCAAATTTTTTTGAGAATAAGATTCTCTAAAACTTAACCACATCCAATTAAATAAGAAATATATTTTTTATCATTTATATCCATTTGTTCATAAATTTTGAGTTATCAGAAATTATGTTTTAACAATTTCTAATGTCAAAAAAATTTATTTTTAAAAATTAGATTTCAGATTATAGAGAATCTTTTTCTCAAAAAAATAAGCTATAATTGAACAAAATCCTATCGATTTTCAAAATTTGGTAAAAAATCATAAGAAGAATAATTCAATTAAAAATGAAAATTATTAAATGAACAGTTTTTGCATGTTTCAATTTTTTTTTCGTAAAAAATAATCTTTTTTGTACCAAATAATACTATTATATCAGCAATATTGCAATTTTGTAAAATCTAATTTAATATTTTTCTGCGAAATACGTTTTTATCGGGTGAACTAATCTTAAAAATAATATAATAAAAAAATTTCCTTAGTTGAGAACGAGATTCCCAATAATTTTGGGCCTTCTTATAGGAGTTGAGGAACAATAGGGTCGTCAATGATACACCATGTTCTTAATAGCCGACGTTTCGATTGGCGATGGCCAATCTTTCTTAAGGCAATCTAAGAGTTAGTGACATCAAGGACTCCTCAAGGGAACCATAGGGGTCCAGATCGTCAAAAAATTCAAAAAATTGTTTAATTATTAAAATAAAATTCAAAACCAACTGGTTTACGTTAAAAATTACTTGGACAAGTGTCAATAAGATAAACATGTAAAAACAATACAAAATAAATTAACAAATAGTGTACAAAACAACCATACATGAAGACTAGTACACGAACAACTCGTAGAAAGATTGGCCATTGCCAATCGAAACGTCGGCTATTAAGAACATGGTGTATCATTGACGACCCTATTGTTCCTCAACTCCTATAAGAAGGCCCAAAATTATTGGGAATCTCGTTCACATTGAATTTTTAAGGAGCTTTAATACTTTTTTTTCCTTAGTTGAGTAGGAACTTACACATCTTCGGGAGATGTTTCTTTTTCTTTTGAAAGCTTAATTCGCCAACTGTCACAAATTTTCATTCCTATCTGAACTCCTTCGAAAGAACACATTCATGTTGTTACATTTCATAACTTCCCAGAATGTTTTCATTAATTTACGGGATTACAACAATTAACAGAAAATTTATTCGACTCTTTTTGCTTATTTTGTGGCATTGTATCAGCAGCAGTCAGAACTGATCCACTAATAATGTGTTGAGAAAGACTGTCACTTTTTGAACCATTGAAACAATCTATTTTGGTGGGGAGACTAATCAGAAACGAAAAGCTTGGTACATTTAAAATTTTGCAGGTATATGCCTGTCTTAGAATAATTATTTTTAGAGAGTAAAATATGTCTAGAAAATTTGCAAGATTCAACTAGTTTTTGTAGACGACATGAATTTGAACATGTTATAACTTGTTTTTCTTAATGTTTAAAGGAAATAAAAATCTCTAGTAGGGGCAGGCTAGTCAAATTGGAGGAGTTTGTTTGGGGTTGTATTACACAAAAACAAATAACAAAAAGTAAAAAAAAATGTTTTTTTTTGTTATGAACACACTGCTTTTACTACTGATATTCAGTGCATAGGATTTCCTATGGAAGTTGCTATTGATAATATATATTTTTAATATCCCATCATTTCTCCATGATCAAATTTGGTATTTATTTTGGGAAGACATTAAGGATAAGTATATATATATATATATATAATTTTTTAAATTAAATATGTTTTTGAGATTAAAAAATTTTTTTTTAATTTAAATTTAATTTTTTTTCCTAAGAAAAAGTGGTCGTGTGTATAATTCTTTTTTTTTTTTTTTTTTTTTTTTTTTTTTTTTTTTTTTTTTTTTTTTTTTTTTTTTTTTTTTTTTTTTTTTTTTTTTTTTTTTTTTTTTTTTTTTTTTTTTTTTTTTTTTTTTTTTTTTTTTTTTTTTTTTTTTTTTTTTTTTTTTTTTTTTTTTTTTTTTTTTTTTTTTTTTTTTTTTTTTTTTTTTTTTTTTTTTTTTTTTTTTTTTTTTTTTTTTTTTTTTTTTTTTTTTTTTTTTTTTTTTTTTTTTTTTTTTTTTTTTTTTTTTTTTTTTTTTTTTTTTTTTTTTTTTTTTTTTTTTTTTTTTTTTTTTTTTTTTTTTTTTTTTTTTTTTTTTTTTTTTTTTTTTTTTTTTTTTTTTTTTTTTTTTTTTTTTTTTTTTTTTTTTTTTTTTTTTTTTTTTTTTTTTTTTTTTTTTTTTTTTTTTTTTTTTTTTTTTTTTTTTTTTTTTTTTTTTTTTTTTTTTTTTTTTTTTTTTTTTTTTTTTTTTTTTTTTTTTTTTTTTTTTTTTTTTTTTTTTTTTTTTTTTTTTTTTTTTTTTTTTTTTTTTTTTTTTTTTTTTTTTTTTTTTTTTTTTTTTTTTTTTTTTTTTTTTTTTTTTTTTTTTTTTTTTTTTTTTTTTTTTTTTTTTTTTTTTTTTTTTTTTTTTTTTTTTTTTTTTTTTTTTTTTTTTTTTTTTTTTTTTTTTTTTTTTTTTTTTTTTTTTTTTTTTTTTTTTTTTTTTTTTTTTTTTTTTTTTTTTTTTTTTTTTTTTTTTTTTTTTTTTTTTTTTTTTTTTTTTTTTTTTTTTTTTTTTTTTTTTTTTTTTTTTTTTTTTTTTTTTTTTTTTTTTTTTTTTTTTTTTTTTTTTTTTTTTTTTTTTTTTTTTTTTTTTTTTTTTTTTTTTTTTTTTTTTTTTTTTTTTTTTTTTTTTTTTTTTTTTTTTTTTTTTTTTTTTTTTTTTTTTTTTTTTTTTTTTTTTTTTTTTTTTTTTTTTTTTTTTTTTTTTTTTTTTTTTTTTTTTTTTTTTTTTTTTTTTTTTTTTTTTTTTTTTTTTTTTTTTTTTTTTTTTTTTTTTTTTTTTTTTTTTTTTTTTTTTTTTTTTTTTTTTTTTTTTTTTTTTTTTTTTTTTTTTTTTTTTTTTTTTTTTTTTTTTTTTTTTTTTTTTTTTTTTTTTTTTTTTTTTTTTTTTTTTTTTTTTTTTTTTTTTTTTTTTTTTTTTTTTTTTTTTTTTTTTTTTTTTTTTTTTTTTTTTTTTTTTTTTTTTTTTTTTTTTTTTTTTTTTT
>JALBCR010001496.1:0-112500 GCA_030710515.1 Abscondita cerata | reverse complement strand
GGGGGGGGGGGGTGGTGGAGAAATATTATTTTTTAATTGTTTGAAAAGTAATTGGTATTTGTTGGGAGAGGTTAGGAGTGGATAAAAAATTTTAAAATTAAAAATTAAAAAAAAGGTTTTAAAAAAAAAAAAAAAAAAAAGAATTATAAAAAAATAAAAAATTATTAAATTAAAATAAAAAAATTTTTGGTTTTTTTTTTTTTTTAAAATAAATAAAAAGTAATAAAAAATTTTATAATTGGGGGGTGATTTATTTTTTTTTTTCTTTTTTTTTTTAGGAGGGGGGGGTTTTTTGAGGGGGGTGGGTTTTTTTGGGGGGGGGGGGGGGGGGGGTTTTAATTTAAGGGGTTTTTGTGTTTTTTTGTTTTTGGGGTTGTGTTTGTGTTTTTTTGTGTTATTGGAGGGGAAAAGGGGATAGGGGGGTGGGGGGGAGGGGGAGGAGGGGGGTGGGGGGGTTTTTTTTTGTTTTTTATATTTGATTTATATGGGGTGGGGTTGGGAAGGGGGGGAAAAAGGAGAGGAAGGAGGTAAAGTTTTTTTGGGGGGGGGGGGTTTTGGGGCTCTTTTTTGGGGGAAGGTATTTTTGGGGGGAAAAATTTATCTAAAATTTACCGCAGGATTCTGCAATAAAAAAAAAAGTTTTTTTTATAAAATAATACCTCTTAAGGATCTTCCAATGTGGAGGTTAAAAGAAGACATTGTCGTTTTAATACACAAATGCCTGACGTTTTGCCCCTAACAAATGGGGTTTCTTCAAAGGTTATGTCTTTGAAGGTATGTCTTTTAGACCATGTTGTCAATGAAAAACGAACACGCCATAGAACACATATCGTGTGAAGTTGCAATAATTTACTGTCCATGAGTTTTTTATGGCGTGTTTGTTTTTGTTGACAACATTGCTTTTGAAAAAGCCTTCTGACTGCGTAGGACCTGTTACACTCAACGACATTCCGAGAGATCAATACGCACAGAAATCAATTAGGTTCAAATATGATTATAGCAATGCCAAAAAAAATCTTACAAAACAACCTCAACTTCTTCTCTGCTTCTGCTCTACGTCTGTATGCAGGTAGAGTTTCCTTGCCTACAAATATGGGGCATAGTAGGATGCCTGGTGTCAGTTTTGTCGACAAACAACTGAGATCATTGAAAACAAAGACAATTTGTGCCTCATGCAGATAGTGGTAGCGGCGATGGTCAAAAAACCGGTAAATTCAAGTTGTTAAAAACTTAACTGCGACATGTTGTCGGAATCGACTTAACCGCAGCTATAAACAAAAATTCCAGGAGTACTTAGTGAAATATACGTAAAGTGGTTTTAAATCTAATTTTTGAAGAAAATCATTATAACGTTATTAGCAATCTTGGTTCTGCATTCAGTATCGATTGATTCTTCAAAATGTGTCAACTCCAACGAATAATAAAATTAAGCACAAGAGGTGTAAGTACATTTGTCCGGCTTGTCATTTCTTTTTCATACCATCCGAATCTCGAGCGTATAGTGTGCAATTCTTGCAACCGCGATTTCAGTGTAAAAAACAAAAACCGATCCGCCTTGCGTCTTGTAACATATTGTTGTTTTTATATTTTTGTCCAACACTTTATTGAACTCGTCATACCCGATTTCTTATCTTTATGGTTGAGAGTTTCATTAACATGATCAAGTTGGTTCAGAAACGAGTTAAACTTTGACAATGTAAATTGTATTGTACAATAAACCCCTGTTTAATTATTTTTAAACATGATCTGAAATTATTGTAAACATCCATTTCAAAAACATGCTGGTTTTGTTTAACGGGATAAGTACATACCTCATTAAACAACGTATTTTTCTCATGTTGTTCATGATTCTATTTGCTGTCTTCATCTGTTGTAACACCTCTGAAGGTCTGTGTACCGGTGATTCTACTCGATGGTAAGCAACCGCGTTCTTTTAATGAAGTTGAATTTGTATTTACCAGGTGTTTTAATATCATCACTGTTGAGATGGGTTAAGATTAAATTTTAAATAGATAAACACCGATTTTATACAATCCTGTTACAAAGACATCATGTCCATGTAAATAATAATTAGAGTTATTGAGAACATATCTATATTTGGTTTTGGTTTACTGTAACTATTTTAATCTAAAATAAACAGTTTCTAATCCTGAAGTTCTAATTCTATAAATACATTATATATCGGTTTATTTAATTTAAATTTTATATTTATTTATTATTTTATATCTTGATTGATAGGATATCATGTGGTTGATTTTAAACAGCAACTGTGTAGAAGTTGGTAGTAACATTGCAACATTAACTTAAACTTTGACCTATCATTAACTTAATTTAAATATACTGTAATGTCATATTTATTTAACAAAGTTTGGAATTGCAAAGTGTAAAGTATTACCAAAAATAACTTAAGCAAGAGAATTATAAAATTAAGAAAAGTTTCAATTAAGTTTCTTAGTGCCTCAAACCAAGTTGAGCCTTCCGCAGAAGTATATGCGGGTGTTGAATCAAGTACACTTCATGAGAGTTATTCTCGCCAACGTTTCGACAGAATAGCTCTGTCTTTTTCAAGGCGTCTAACTAATAATTTGGTAGAGTACCTGACTAGAGTAACGTGGATCCAGCTAACTATTAATGTCGACACAATTAAAATTAAACAATACACGTCAATAGATTAAAATTATATAAATAAGAGACAAACTTTCTATACGACGAACTAACATTAAAGGCTCAACTTAGTTTGAGCCATTAAAAAATTGAAAGAAAAATTAAAGGAGTTTCTCTCTTATTAAGATTTCAATTAAGTCTTACTTATCAAGTTGGCAAAAAATAGCCGGATTTGACTTTAAATAGTTATGTACTTATTTATTACTATTTACCAATATTTTATTATTTCTTAAGTAAAATAATAGCTGCAAAACTAGTAAGCCTTTAAACAATACAAAAGGAAAGTACTAAAAAATCCTTTGTTACTCTTTTGAATTTGAGTGTAGTTGATGGCCTGAATTTGGTGCTCAACCTTTGAATTGCTTGTTCACAGAATAAGGTTGAATAATAGCGATAAAATTCGTTACAAGAGTAAAGTATTTGAAAAAGATTTGTTGAATGGTTTGATTGGTAGTTTCGATTAAATTCTCAACAAATCTCCACTTTTGAATTATTTGCTAGCAGAACAAACTTGAATAACATCAACAAAATTTGTTAGTCTAAGTTTTTAGATTTCCGAAATTTTTAATTCAATAATAAAGGAAAAATAGGACTCATTAGGTTAAGGTAAGAAAAAAATCACTAAATGGTTCTTGTTGAAACTTTTTGCTTTTAGCAAGACTTAGCTTTATTCGGACGAGTGAGTCAATTCTGCAGCCATAAAAATGGTTATGAATTGAATTGACGCTCGCCCGAATAAATGTAAGCTTTAATAAAGCTCTTATTTGAAGAGCAAAACGTTGACAAAGTTTCAACTAAAAAATCTAGTTTGTTTATGTTGTTACTTCCATCGAAAGGTGTCCTCCTGAAGAACAGAATTAACCAAGTGAAAAATCTAACTACATTTTTGAAAGTCGGTAATAAATTAGGTAACATTTTAGAAAACAATTATGTAAATTTCTCTACAACGTACGGTTTTTTTCACTTTTTCTATCAAAATTTGCGTTTTGATCATTGCATTATAATGTAAAATTTTATTATAGTCAAAATTAATTAAAATTTTGAAAACACCAAAAACAAGTTTTCCATTATTCACTATTTATACAACGATTTTGTTTAAGTTTACATATCATTCCATTTTTTTAATTATTTCAAATTCATTTTTGCCAAATTATTAATCGCATTTTTTTCTTAATTTTATGTTTTTAGTACAATTTTCTGCTCCATTGTTTCAGTTTCTTAGTTTTCCCATCAATTCATTATTTATCTCTACATTAATAATTCTTCATTTTATTTTCATATCTTATTTCGGTTTCAAAATATTTAATTTCTTCAATTTTATTCTGATTTTCTTTCATTTTCTTCTTATCTTTTTTATATTCAATTTTTTCTGTTTTTTCATTTTCTCTTTCACTACACGGTCATTATTTTCCATTTTCCTATACTTGTCACGATTTTTACCATTTCCTCCCACTTTAATATTATCTTCGTTTTTAGCGACTGAAGTATGTTTGTTTTGTTTTTGCTTGATTGCAAGTAAACCGTATATGGATATGGCCAACTAGGATTTGTATTTAAAAAATACATCTATTTGTCATAACTTTTAAATTGTAGACGACAAAATTTTATCTGATATCAGCAAGGAATTCTAATTAAAAATATGTCTGAAGATCGTTTCTACGGATTTTTAATATCTTTATAAATAAGAGTGTTAATCAAAGTTTTTAAAAACCCAAAATTTTCATTTTTGTCCCACAAGTCTAAAACGATTAGACGCATCCAATTTTGCTTTTGGAATTAAGTTTCTCTCTAAAAAAGAGCATTGAACACCGACATTAGATTTTCTCTACTTTGTATAATAAAGAGTACTTTCTATTTAAAGCCATAAAAAATTCACCATGTCCATTGTGTTGTACGAAGTCCAATAACCGGAGCTATAAAAAGCAGGAAGGTGTTGTGATTGTAGAACCTCTCTTGGTAGAGCTTTCCTCTCTACCAACTTCTTTCATTTTCTCCCGCGATCCAATGCTAAGATAGAAAAAAAGCTTATGTAAAAAATAATTCCACTACATGAGCCCAAGCCTCCCGGTGGACCTCTCCATTTCCAACCCCACCCCCCACCCCCATTCTCCCCCCGTAATTTAATGCCGATTCCAATTATATACTTAGTTGTGGCCTAGGACCTAAAGGGGCTGAGTCTATAAAGGATCTAACAAATAAATAAAAACAAACACAGAAATTGTGGATTTTAGCGTATTAGATGTGTTAATTTGAATAATTATTAATTGACTTAAACAACCCACTTTTTTAATTGTATTAATCCTATACCATTTAGGATGCAGTTCTCTAAAAAAACGCTTAAGAGGGCCAAGGAAGTTCAGTGTATTTAAGTTTCAGAGAGATTAAACTTGTTGAGTTGGAGGTTCTTACTACATCCAGCTTACCTTAGAGATCTTATCTTGGTCCGATTATGCTTCGGATCCATGAAGTTTGCGCGCTTTTTTCGTAGATTATGTAAAAATATTTGTTCATTTTGAGTATTATGTAAAAATATTTGTTCATTTTGAGTATTATGTAAGATTTCTTGCAATAGGGCTTAAGCCTTTTCTAATCAGTAGGGCAAAAAACTTTATTTTTGACATGTTGTGATAAATTTGAGTGTCCTTTTGACACAATACTTATGACCACAATGTGAGTGTATGTGGTATAGTTCTTAGAGCGTTTGTGTTCTCGTGTCTTCAAAAATGTTTTGAGTCGTAAGGTTCTCAAGACTGCATTTGTTTGTCCGCACCTAAAATATAACTCCCCTATTTGTATAGCACATATTGATAAGCTTGAGAGAATTTGACATAAATTTCTAAAAAGATTGGTCTGTTTTGGAGAGACAGAGATGTTAGGGAAACAATGTGAGGAGGTAGAGAGCTTTTTCTGTTTAGTTTATTTGTAAGGTAGACCGTGTCTTTTTGTATAAAATTTTAAGAGGTTATATCAATTGTTTTATTTTGCTTGATTTTATAACATTCAGGGACATGTTGTACTGTGATTTAGTGCTATGACTAAACTTAACGAGTTGTGCAACGTGAATTAGTGTAACGTCTTTATTCCTCCCGTCAATGTTTGAGAGATAGATCGGATTAATTCTGTTAATTGTTGTAGGTGACAAGGTAATTTAATTATAAATAGTAGTGATTCTATAGTTAATTGTGTTTTTCTTCTATTATTTTTATTATTTTATATACGAGAATGTATTGATATCTAGTTAGCCTAGACCAGTTCTTTGCATAAACAAAATATTGCGTTACCATAGCAACGAACAATAACTTATTAGAAGTGTCAGTGTAAAGTTTGACGTCAAAAAAGTAAACCAGAGTCACGCAATAAATTAAATAAAAAGATGTCCACCGAAATTGTAAAAATCGAAAAATTGGAGTATCGAGCCATCATCAAGTACCTGTATTTAAAAGGGTTAAGAGGTAAGCAGATTTACGAAGATATGCTTAATACCCTTGGTGATCAATGTCCTTCGTATGCGACCGTCAAAAATTGGAATGCAAGCTTCAAAATAGGTAAATCCTTATCGGGAAAGCCAGTTTCTGTGTCAGTCCCCGAAAATATCGATGCAGTTCATGACATGATTTTATCAGACCGTCGAATTGGGCTAAAACGGATATCTAAAGCACTGAATATTTCATACGAACGCGTTCATCATATGGTTCACGTCAATTTGGACATGAGAAAAATTGCTGCAAAATGGATCCCCAAATGTTTGAATGTTGACCAAAGCGTGCAATGGTAGAAGCATCGCGTTCGATCTGTGCTCGATTTGAAAACGATGTAGACTTCTTAAACCGAATTGTTACTATGGATGAGACTTGGGTACATTTCTACGATCCAAAACAAAGCAACAATCGATGGAATGGCGACACTCTGGTTCTCCAAGACCTAAGAAGTTTCGTGTCCAAAAATCTGCTGGAAAAGTTCTTGCTTCAGTTTTTGGGATTGCCATGGAGTAATCATGATTGATTTTTTGGATAAGGGTAGAACAATAACTGGAGATTACTATTCGACATTACTGACCACTCTACGGTAAAATATTAAAGAGAAAAGACGCGGAAAGCTATCCCAAGATGTTTTGTTTTTGCAGGACAACGCCCCTGCACACAAATCTCATGTTACCATGCAAAAAATTAGTGATTTAGGGTTTGAATTACTAAAACACCCCTCTTATTCACCCAATTTGGCTCCGTCCGACTATCACCTCTTTCCTCAACTGAAAAAAAGTTTAAAAGGTCGTACATTTTCTTCCAAGAAGGAGGTAATAGAAGCTGTGGAGGTCTGAATTGCAGAGCAAGAAGAAACATTTTTTTTAAGGTTCGTTGCAGGTTCGCTGTAATAAATGTATCCAATTAAAAGGAAAATATGTTGAGTAATAAAATATTTTGACATTGAAATTTTGTTTGGTTCTATAGTAGGCTAAGAATTTTTCAATATATCCTCGTATTTACGATTTTTTTATGGTATTTTGCATGTGTAAATTAGGTTTTTATTCGATTTTGATCTTTTCATTAAATACTACGGCAACGTATTTTTCGTCCTAGACCAAGATGCGACAAAAATGATTAAAATAAGTAAATTTGTTTATTTCTATAATATTTGCAACATTAACTATCTAACAAGAAGAGCCAAGGATTGAACAACACCCATTTTAACAAATACTAATTATATGAATTAGAACCTATATAAAATTTTTTTATGTCATCTTGATTACAATGAAATTATCACGGCAGCTTCATTAATTTGGGGCGTCATTTAACGCTATTCTTGGATTTTTTAAATTTTATACAATTTTACACATCTTCTTTTAAGCTACATACCTTTAATGTCCGGTCCTCTTTTTACTTTTGAGTCTATTATCGTTATTCTTTTTATTCTCTTTCGTTCATCTTCATCGATCCTTCTATCACCACTAATGTTTCGATAATATTAAGGTTCCTCCGATTTCCGGAAATTCGTCAACAAAGTAAAGTTGACTATAAGGGTTCGCCAATGATACAATAATTTTCTAGTATTGGAAGGATTTACAAGAGTATTAATTACAAAATACAAAGTGCAATGATTTTTTGTTTGTGCAAATAATTTTGAAGTTGAAATTTCCTACATTAAAAACACTGTGTTCAACGAAATAGTCTTCTATCGTATTAATTGTAAATGTTAATGGCGTTTCCTGCTCCTGGTCAATTAAAATCCAAATTTTTCCGATGTTCATTATCTTAACCTCATCAAAATTAACTCATGTTTTCAGTATAGAAAAATATACTAAGACAATATGCCTTATCATAAAAGATTTATTTCATTTCAAAAATATTGCAGATAATTGTTTGACATATTGATCAATGTAGAAATGTACATACATGTAAATTTTAACTAAAGATGATTTAAAATGAATCTTTAAACTGTTCATAAAAATTATTCTAAAAAAATGATTTTTAAGTCTAAATTCAAGTAAATTAAACATATTTCACAAACAAAACCTAATAAGTTCTTAAAATTAAACTGTTTCTAAAAGTGGAATTAAAGGAAAAACATTAGTTATGTCGAAAGAAAAAGTATTAAATTTGAATTATTTTGTAAATCTAATGCTTTGTTAAAACAAAAACGTTTTCCGGGATTGGACCGTGTCGAAATGATAACCGTAGAGTTGCCAAGGTACCGACACTTATCATTAGAGGCTTCATCAAGATAAAAAACTTGAAACAAACAGACGAGAGTTCAAAGTACACTACTAAAAGTCAGGTAATAAACTTTAAGATCCTAGACTGAAAGAAGTCTGAGTAATTAGAGAAATATCTCCTCCGCACCATATACAGTGTAGAACAAAAAAACCCCCCCCCCCCAAACTAACCCTCCCCCCCTCTCCTTTTCAACATTTTTCCTCCTATTCCTTTAAAAAATCTAACCTTAATTCCCTTTTCTTCCCCCCTTTTTTCAATTTTTTTTTTTTTCCCCTTTAAATTTCTCCTTTCTTTATTCTTTTTTTTTTTTTAATTTTTTTCTTCCCCTAATTTCTCCTTTTTTTACCTTTTTTTTCTTTTAATTTTCTTCCCTCACTAAAAAAAACCTTTCTTTTTTTTTTTTTTTTTTTTTCCCCCTCTTTTTTTTTTCTCCTTTTCCTTCCTTTCCCTCCCCCCTTTTTCTTTTAACTTTTCCTAAAATTTTCTTCCCTTTCCTAAATCTTCCTCTTACCAAAAAAATAAATCACAAAATAAACCTTCCTTCCCTTAATTTTAAATTTTAAAAATTTCAAAAAAAAAATAACTTCTTTTTCACCAATATAATAAAATTCCCTCTTCCCCCCCCCCCTAACCCTCCAATATTAAATCTCATAAAAATACATATAAAACTACAAACAATAAAATTAACAAATTCAATTTACTAAATACTTACAATCAACAAACAAACTAAAACCAAAAAAATATTTACATTAATACAAACAACACCCCCAAAAATTTGAATAAGACACCACGTCCCAAAAAACACACAACCCCAAAAAAAAACACCCCCAAAACGTTTTGTGGGACGTGGTGTCTTATTAAATTTAAATTTTAAAACAATGTAATTTGTATTAACGCAAAAATATTTTTTAAGTTTTAGTTTGTTTGTTGACTTTAAGTATTTAGTAACCCTTTGAATTTCGTTAATTTTATTGTTTGAAAAAAAAAAAAAAAAAAAAAAAAAAAAAAAAAAAAAAAAAAAAAAAAAAAAAAACACCCCAACTAGTTCTATATGTATTTTTTATGAGATTTTACTATTGGATCGTTACGGTTGGCCTGAAGATGGCAATTTTATTATATTGCCGAAACATGTAGCCTTCATTTCTTTTCTCCGACAATTTTCAAAATTTAAAATTAAATATAACTTTTATGGATGGATATGGTTTAATTTTTGTGATTTATTCTTTCTGCTAAGTCGCACATCCCATTTATGACATGGACATCCAATCCTTAAACAATTTATCATCAGTGAACCATACTGAAGTCCTTAAGAAGATTTTCAAGGTTAGAGTCACATAAAAAAGAAGAATCTCCCTCAACATCTGGTTTATCAAAACGTGTCTGAAAGAAAATTTAACTCCCAAGTTCATCAACTTAAAAACGAAAAATACTTCGCCCCAAGCATTAAAAGCGTTAAATGCTGGAAGGAAAACTTGGCTGAAAGAAGAATTAAACATCTGGTATTATAAACTAAGTCTTATTAATAATCAACTTTATTACACCCATTTAGATTTACATAAAAATTTACATAATATTGAGTTTGATAAATTTGTAAGACATGTCAAAGAAGCAGTTAGTTTGGTGGCTGATCGCTTGTTTCACAAATTACTTCATAAATTAGATATACTTAGGTTTAAGAATCGATCTGACCACCGTTCTAATTGTAATAAACACCTTGACAAAAATTCCAATTTCAAAAAGTTTTTTGATACGTTAAATGTCAGTCAACCCTTTAAATTTCATGAGCGTACCCTTAATTTAAGTAATACTAGTTTTGATACCAAAGAAACAAGAATGTTAGATCTAGGCCTTAAGTTCAGTCATAATATATGTAACTTGGACACTTTAAACAATTTTAAAATTGAACTGGAAACTGTTCTTCACAAAAACTCAGACAATTTTGAGAATATCGATTTTGTTAGAAGCTCTTGCCTTCAATTACTGAAATCATTTAAACCACAACCATATACATTGAAGGGTTCTATTAATTTGAAAACACACAAAACTATCCAAAAACGAATTAAAGATAATAACTTAATAGTGTCAAAAGCCGATATACGTTTTGTGGGACGTGGTGTCTTATTAAATTTAAATTTTTAAAAATTTAATTTGTATTAACGCAAAAATATTTTTTTAAGTTTTAGTTTGTTTGTTGACTGTAAGTATTTAGTAACCCTTTGAATTTCGTTAATTTTATTGTTTGTAGTTCTATATGTATTTTTATGAGATTTAACTATTGGATCGTTACGGTTGGTCTGAAGATGGCAATTTTATTATATTGCCGAAACATGTAGCCTTCATTTCTTTTCTCCGACAATTTTCAAAATTTAAAATTAAATATAACTTTTATGGGATGGATATGGTTTAATTTTTGTGATTTATTCTTTCTGCTATGATCATGAAGTGTAAATGTAGCTTCAACCAAAAATAAAACTTTCTCTATTGGTAAAGTATCGTCATCTATCATTTCTATCATTTGTTCGTAGAAGATATTCTCCTATTAAAATTGTCTTCGGCGAGCTCACTAGTTGTTACAAGTTTATATGGATCCATCTGATTTTTTTTTCAACATACGGAGAACCAATCAAAATTATTATCTTATGCACTTCTGAGGTATAGGGGAGACCGAGGCCAGTTGTTACAATTCGTACAAAATGTTTTTTTTGTCGCCTAATGATAGTCTAAGATCCTGAAATTCATAACATTGTCGTGTTTGTCTTTTTCCTATGCTAAGATTTAGTAGCTCTAAATATCAATCCTGAACACAAAAAAAAGAGTTGAATGACATAAGGTAAAATGTAACAACATGCCCTGTATAGGGGCACATTGTTACATCGCCAGGGGTAAGTTGTTACATCCAATGATTAAGAACAATATTCAGTATTACGATATATTTCATTCCAAAGAACGCTCCTAGACAACAATATTATCATCTGTCTCAGCATCTGATAGGTCAGATGAACAGTGTATGCATATATAAAAAGGGTCATCTTCACCACAATGCAAATGGGCCCATTTCTTGCACGGTCTACATTGTATCCACTCTTCACCACTTTTACTGCAAGAAAATGGTTCTAAACAGACGATGCAGAGAGTGTCTTCTTCATCACTTGAATCTGACTTTTCGGTCGCAAGTTTTCGCCCCCTTTTCTTTTGGTTTTTGTGTGCAACTTTTCTCCTTTCTTCGGAAGCCGATGTCACTAACTATAAACAATACAAGTATTAAGTACCTATCTACCCATCAGTTTCCAGACTACGTTTCTTACCTTTCTCTTGGGTGTGCAGCCTGCTTCATACGTTTTCTCTTCTCTCTGCTGCCTCCTCTGTTCTCAAAGCTTCCTTGACAGGGGTATCTGTCAAAATAGAGGATTTTACTTTCTGTCTTGCTGTTTTGGGGCGTTTTCTTGGATCTGCTCTTGGGTACGGTCTCAACTGTTCTGGAGTAGGTGGAAAGTTGTGTGCGTCTGGAGTTCTCGGTCTACAATAATTTGTTCCACTTGTTGATGGCAGATTCAACTGATGTGGAGATATTTCAAGAATTTCCAGCTCATTATTAGTGGTTTCACAGTCATGTTCATTTTCTTCTGGCAGTGGTCTGTCCGTAATTTGCGCAGGAAGGAAATCTTGCTTTGTGTATATGTTTCGATTGAAGGGCCACACACCCGCCTTTGCGAAACCGGATATTATGTTTCTTGGATTAATAGCGTTCGTAAAAGCTTCATTGGCAAGCGCGGGAATATCATAGATAGATACTGGCACACCAGGGTGTGAATTCATCCAATTTGAACAAGCAGTGTAGTAAAATTTCTTAAAAGGGCCATATACGCTTAAATCTAAAGGCTGCAAACGGTGTGACGTATGCGGCGGGAATGAGAGAAGGACAATGCCGTTAGCGTAAGCTGAGAATTGGATGCCTTTTTCTGTAACTCAACAGCCAATCCTCAGTCGCCATTTTAAAATTGGTCCATTTCTCAGGATACTCAATCTTACAGGCCACAGCATAGTCATAAGCCAGTAGTCTCACTTCTCTAGACGTCAAACCATAATAGATTCTACTACAGTTCAAAAGGTATTCCTCTAGTTTGGCTTCTTGATCTTGGGAAAACAGTTGCCGCGATCTCACGTAGCCAACCTGTTCCTTACCTATCTTAATATATCGCTGTAAGCTCATGAAATTTATCTTATATTCTTCTGTCGCCTTTCTGAGGGAATTTTTCTTATTAATCACGTCATCCGCTGCCCTCTTGTTAAGGTCGAGGTTAACTTCAGCCCTGTTCGTTTTGCGCTTGTAATTTCGTACCATTCTGTAAGAAATGTAGATGACTTTTGATGAAATCAAATTGCTCCCAACAAAGGGGCTAGTTGTTACAGTGTAACAAACTGCCCCGATTCAATTGTAACAACTAGCCCCATACCACATGTTGTGTTCAAAATAGTAACCACATCCAAACAAAGCCACATAACCTCTCACAATTTGCAACGAAATATACGTAAGTGTAAATAGAATGCAGCACATAAATTAGGAGGACTTACCTGTATTCCTTCCTTGCAAAATATTATTCGATAAAGGGTCGTGAATATTTACTTTTTGCGTTGAAAAACACTTTAATTGTCACCACGCTGTTGCTATCGGCACTGTGGTCGTACACGAACAAACGCACACTGCGGGAGTGACACATGCTAGGTGCCGACCTGATCGGAAGCTTCCGGAACGGTTCGAGTGAGTTGGTACAGCCAGTGTAACAACTTGCCTTGTGTAACAACTAACCCCGGTCTCCCCTACCTCTAAATTGTAACCCAAAAAAATAAAGCAAAAAGTTTAACACTAACAAATTTAACTATACTGTTACAATGATGAGATCGTTTTTAGCTAATTTTAATAAAGCTGATGATGGCCTACATCCCAAATTTCAGGTTTGTTATTTTTGCTGCTTGCTTGTCGTTTGATTGTCGATTACATATTGAACAAAAGTAGAAGACATTTCTATTTCGTCTAGAATGCTGTCATATGTTGGAGGCGTGCATTTTAAACATTAGCTCCATGGCTTGTTTTTATTTTGGCATTATTCATTCATTTTTACTACAATCTGCAATAAAATTTGAAACCTAGCAATTTTGAAGAAAGAATAAAAAGACTATCCCTTACTTCCAATTTATCATTTTGGAAGATTTAAAAAAAATGCATAATAATAGAGCTACTGAAATTTGAATTAAACAGAGCCTCCAGGAAGACCTCACAAGTTAGCGGTCGAAACGTTGGCAACCAAAAGTACTTAACCTACCAAATAACCTCCCTATAGAAGGCTTAGCACAGTTGGAAAAATTAATAAATATAAATAATGTCAAGGCAGTCCAAAAATGTGTGTATTCTTTCGGTTAACATTAAATGGATGAATGTAATTTGTAATTGAGTATTCTTCTGTTAGCATACCTATACACACCAAATATTAATTTAATTGAGTTAAGGTTGTTTAAATGTATTTATTTTGTTTTAAATATGTTTAAAGTGTTTATTAACTCTAATTTTAAAGCTTCTGGAAGTTTTACCAATAAAAATTTATTACAGGAACAAGTTAATTTGTAAATACCACTTTTCTGAAAATCTAGTGTAATATTAATTGAAATAAAATATAATGTAATTGTCAATTATTCAAAATATAATTTATATCCAATAAATAATTAATAAATAGATCAAACATTCGGTTTCAAAATAGAAAATTGTAATTTAAGATCTCCTTCTTGGTAGGAAAATAACGAAATAATATAATAGTAAACAATTAAGAAATAAATATTCCACTCTTGAATTTGATTGTGTTTGTTTGCATTATGGCACTTGAAGTTTGAATTCAATTTACTAATGAAGTAATGACGCTATTTGCATTTAGTTTTGAAATAACATGTAATAGTACACAGTACAGAAATCTAAAAGGAATTTAAATTAGGTATTTAATTCTAGTGTTACAACATTTGAAGAGTATTTTTTTTTGTTTTGTAGAGATCACATCAATGTCACTTTTTATGTAAAAATACGCATATCTTATAAATACGATGATGATTTATACAATAATTTCAAAACCTAAAATTTGAACACGTTTTCCGGCTTGTCTTGAGACTGAATGTAAACGCGATACTAGTTCAATTTTAATTAGCTATTCATTTTTATTTAACCAAAATTTAACAAGATTTAGAAAGGTGTTTTTAATCATTTAAGGTATTTTTCATACAAGACTTATTTCGAAATGGTAATATGATAAATCAAATTTTAACAGATATACATACATATTAAAATTTTATCAAAGAATTCATTCTTAATATAAATTTGTTATTAAAGATATTTGTAAGAATGTAAAATTGTTATTTTTTCTGTACCTACTAACTATGAATAAAAAACAGACAAAACTGAGATTCATATCCAAACTATTAAAAGGGTTACCATTAACTTTAAACCGCAGACCTACTTTCTCTAATTTAAATTTTACTATGTGAAAACATCTTATTTCGTAAATACCTCTTGGGTTAATGAGTGATGTTGGCTGGCAAATAACTGTGACTACATCTACATAAAAAATGTTAACAATTAGAGCTAAGTTTTGCAAATACTTTTTCAATTTATCATTAATCGAACACTTTATTATAATAATTGATTTAAGATACGTTCAGAAATACACTCAAAACTGCATACTGTTATGCATATTTAAAGTGAGTGATTGATGATGATGAATATTTTAAGTAACATGATTCATAGAAATTTACGAAACTAAAATTCTCATAAATTTGTGTTACTCCGTCAAACGCCAATTGACTTTACCTAATAGTTAATAACAAAAAGATGAAAGTTTAATTTGATTATAAGCGTAAGAGTTACTTAATTATACCATTATAGTTATTTAGTACTTAACATAAAACGTTGAAGGTGAAGGTTTAAAATCTAAATCATATTTGCTCATTTATATGTGGGGTTCAGTTTCATTTACCAAATTATTATAAATACACGACGTCCAAGGAGAACACGTAGATAAACGAATTTAATTATAAGTAATTAAATTTCAACTTAACTTTTATAAACAAAAATTTTGGCACTAATTTATTAGGAATTTTGATTAACCTTGGTTAGCAATTATAAATTATCTTTCGTAAATAGTGTACCACAATTTTTATTGTTTTTTAATGGACCACTAAACAAAGCCGTTTCATACCTTATTTACATTATCTAATGACTTACAGACGTCTAGGTACATTTTAAAAGAATAAGTTTACAAATAATGTTGATTGTAAAGATATCATGAATGATTCTTATGTAAATTTTTTTGTCGGAATCTATTAATATTTATATAGTATTTCTAGAATTCTACTAAAGTGCTTAAAAATAATATATCAATATGTCGAATTTACAAAGAGGATAAAATCACAGAAACAGAATCGGAACAACTAAAAGAGCCAGAACAGTACGACATTAATCAGACCAAGAGAAAATATACTCATTCAGATTTTAGTTTTCCTCATTGATCATTCTTTTTACTACGACTATTTTTTTTGGATTACCTATGTGGACGCAATCATATACCTAAAACATGATAAAACTGTAAAATAAATTGATTTTTGCATTTAATTTTACATTTGTAATCGGCTTCTAATATAAGTAATGCGTTCATGTACAGGAGTACCGCACATTTTTAAAAAAATATGTTGTTTTTCGAAAAAAGCTAGGAAAAACCACTCCTCTTTGTTTCTGAGGTCAGATATTTTGGTATTGCCATGATATTATGTCAATTTCCCTACTTTTTTATTATTGAAATTGCTACGTAAGTGGTTTGTTTGTAATTTTATACAAACATTAATGAGAAACGACACTTTGTATTAAAATACGTTTTACAAAATAGTTTAGATTTTATCTTTCAACCAAAGTTCTCTAGTTGAAATACTAACTAAGTTGCATTTAAGTAACAGAAAAAGAACACATCAGAAACTGCACAAAAAAACCATATTTGTACACGGGTTTCGATAGTCAAACTGTTATCATCAGTAAACTGACATTAAGAGCAAATTAAGGTTATATACAGAATGTTCCTACTCAAATTATACAACGTAATAGAAGTTATAGACCTTTTTAAGACAAACACTTTTTTCAATTAATTTTTTTTGGATAGATGTTTAGTTTTCGAATTACGATCTTTTTTGTTTTTTTTTATAAAATCTTATTACTCCATTATTTATTATCCGATTTTAAGAAACAAAAGTAATTTGGAGTCGTCAGGTGAATATCTACTACTTTCTAATTAACATTTAAAAAAAAGTAAATCTTCAAAATGGCGGCTATTTAAGTGAATTATACAAAATGTACTCCATAAATTTTTAAATAATAACAATAATAATAACGTAGTTTATGAGTTTATCTACAAATTTTGTCTCTACTTTTACCCTTAAATTTTGCACTATAAAGGTGTTATTTGGTGACACAAAAATTATCTAAAAAGATCAAGCTACTTTTAGAACGATTTTCATCAAGTAATACATGAAATAAACAACACCAACAAACAATGGAAAATTGTAACATTAGTTATGTGTGTTGATTGTTAAGATGCCGCGTTTTGAAAATTTTGAAATTGTTGTTATGTTGTTAATTTATGGAGAAGCAAGGCAAAATTGTCGAAGAGCTCAAAATATTTATCTTGAGCGCTATCCTAATAGAAGAACTCCAGATTGTCGCTATTTTGAAACGATTAGAAGAAGACTGACGAAGACTGGGTTACTATAATTAATGATGGTAATCGTACGAGATCAATTAGAAATCCTGATTTTGATGAAGATGTTCTTGCTCATTTTGCCGCAGACCAAACAACTAGTACAAGAAGAGTTGCAAGAAGTCTTCGAGTAAGTCATCAAAGTGTTTGGAGGGTACTTCGTGAAGAGAGATTACATCCGTATCACCTTCAGAAGGTGCAGCATCTTAAGGATATTGATTTTCAAGCACGAATCGATTTCTGCAAATGGTTTATTAACCGCATAAACTTGCAAAGAAACTCTCCCAAGTATATTCTGTACACAGATGAGGCATCGTTCGGTCGTGAAAGAGTATTCAACTCAAAAAACTTCCACATATGGGATGCTGAAAACCACCATGGTTTCTGCAATAGAGGTCATTAGAACCGTTTTTCAATAAATGCGTGGGCATGGATGATAGAATGTTATTTAGTTGGTGGTTTCAAAACGACGGTGCTCTTGCACATTTATTTAGCCTTTCTCAATCATGTTTTAGTAGAACATTTTCGTAAAGATGGATCGAAAAGGGAGGTCTAATTAGCTGGCCGGCACAATCTCCGGATCTAAATCCCCTTGATTTTTTTCTTTGGGGAGCAGTGACTGTCTCTTGTATATGCAACCGAAGTTGAAAACGAAGAAGATCTTGAAGCAAAGGTTGTTGCTGCTGCCTGAGAACTCGCAGACAAACCTGAATTTAAAAAAAAATTGTTGAAGAAATGTTTATGCGTTGCCAACAATGTATCGAGTTACCAAAAGAACTTAGGTTTAGACTAATTAAGTGGTTGTCAAGAAATTCAACAGTTTTCAATATCAACAATCACATTTTAGTGTTTAAAATTCTTACATTTTCATTAAAAAAATTAAAAACATTTAGGTGACTGAGAACAAAGTTTTAGTATCATTTGATATCTGTTCATTGTTTTCAATCGTTCCGATAGATGTGACTAGTTTATTTGAAAAATATTTTACTGCAAAATCATTTTAACAATTCCAAAGTGGAGAATTTTATTAACTTATCAAAAAAATTAGATTACTTTTCTAGAATTTTGTTTAGATATGTGGATGACATTTTTGTAGTCATCGATATTCACAGACCTCGATATTTCGTAGAAATTCTATATTCAAAATTTTAAAGTTTGCTTTTGAAACAGAAGCAGACCTTAGTTTTCTTTTTTTGACACTTTGGTGAGGTTTATAACAAATGATGGTGCTGATTAGTATGCAACATAAACTCGCATCTTATAATTTTTTGATTTGTTAATTATTATTTTAATATCCGAGGCATCGATCATCGTGAATATCTTGGTGCTAGCTAGACAGCAACTAGAAAGTTTTATGTCGGCGACCTGGAGCGGCTATGGGCACGAATTATGCGTGTGCAACCCAAACTTGAGGAGAACGGCTGGATCTTGCACCACGACAACGCGCCGGCCTATTTGACGTTCATTGTGTAAGAATTTTTGGAGAAAAAAGGCACTCCAACATAACCACACCCACCCTACAGCTCCGATATCGCTCTCTGCGACTATTTTTATTCCCCAAAAAAAAACCGTAATTCAAGGGAACTCGTCATGGTGGCGTATAGGAGTTTTAAGAAAGAGACTATTGTGAAGGCAGATAATAAATTTTTGCTTGAAACTTAATTTCCTTGTGTTTTATTTACAAATTCTTGGAACTTTATTACCACACTTCGTATTAGTCGTATATGATGTGTCCTCCTGTAAGGAATGTACTAGACAATGCGCATTTGTACAATAGTGAACTTCCACTGTAATTCTCTCACTCCTGAAGAGTCCAAAAAGGACAAAACAGCTGTCGAGTGGTTTTCGTTGTTTGTTAGCTATTGTACTGGGTGGTCAGATAAGAATGCAAAGTGTTGTATCTCGGAAACTATTCGTCGTAGAAACTTGCGGTAAAAAAATATATGACACAACCGCCATATTAAACCTTTAAAGTAATTTTTCATTAAAATCCACCTACTAAATGTACTAAAAAAAATATGTTCTTAAAAGCTAAGCTTTATTCGAGTAATTTTTGTTTAACTCTTTTGACGAATCTATTAAAATAAAGTGGGGGGGCTTCAATGTTTTTTCAAATAAACAGCTGTAACTCTAAACTACTGAACGGATTTCAACAAACTTGGTCTCGTTGGAAAAAGCATTTATTGTTCCATCAAATCCATTTTACCTGTGATATGGTTAATTCTTAGTGATGCCGCTAGAGCCTTAAATATCGAAGAAAGAAAATTTAGTAATCATAAAATTTGAAAAAGACGCTATTACACCGGTAATTATTCTTTTTATTGTCTTTTTTCAAGATTCAAATAATAAAAGCATTGTTAGTTGAAATATTTAAAAAAAACGTGTAATGAAATAAAACTAATGCCTCCGTAAATGCCGAACTGTCTTCCATCACACTCAATGCATTGTTGAAGCCGCTCATGTGTAGACGTTACAGCAGCTTCAATTTCTGATCTTGGCAGACTACGAATGGCCTCTTCTATTCGTATTTTCATGTCGTCTCTCGTTGTTAGATAAACAATATCTTTTAACCGACCCCATAAATAGAAGTCCAAACTAGTAAGGTCTGGGGATCGGGGTGGTCCGGAAATAGACTTCCTCGTCCAATCCCCCTCTGGTGATATCTTCGATCTAAATGTTCTCGCACATTTCTTGAAAAATGTGCAGGGCATCCGTCTAGTTGCAAAAACATATTTTGCCGTAATTGAAGGGCACATCTTCTAATAAAATAAACAGTTGGTTTACCAGAAAATCATGAAACACGGCACCATTTAGTGGTCGATCGAAGAAATAGGGACCTATAATAGTTCCGTCCAGGATGGCATACCACACATTAAGACTCCAATGGCCTAGATGTTGGACTTCGCGCAGCCAGTGAGGATTGTTGTCCGACCAATAATGCATATTATGTAAATTAACGTTTCCATCACTTCTAAAGGTGGCCTCATCCGTCCAAAGAATTTGGAATAAATATTCTCTATTTTCCCTAATCATGCCCAACATCCAATAACAATAATCTAATCGTCGGTCGAAGTCTTTGTCATTTAAGGCTTGATGTAAAACCATATAATATTGGTGCATTCTAAAAATTCGAAATAACAAACACATTGTGAAACATGTAAAGTAGTATTTTTAGTGACATAAAAACTTACCTCCTTTAAAATGTTTACAATAGTAGTACGTGATATACCCAACGCGAGAGACATTGCTCGTTACTAACTTGGGGATTCAATTGAACATATGCTAAGACATTAACTATATTGTCTTTCATTGTTCTAGCCGAGTGTCTTCGCAACTTAGGTCGAAAGCTGCCAGTATTACTCAAATTTCGTACTAAACTCGGAAAAATTCTCGCATCGCGTAAACGCCGATTTGGATAACGAGCTCTGTATACTCTTTGAGCAAGTACCGCATTTTGAAGACATTCAAAATATACAGTAATCATATCGACAGCTTCATCATTTGTAAAACGCATTTTAATAGTTCTAAGGCTTTACTTGTGTGTGCAAACACAAATTACACTGTCACTTTAAGCATAATTTTAATATTTGTTGACAAGTTGATTTAATGCATTTGTTTTTCTTCCATGGCCTAATCTTCTTATTCTGCCTACCTTGCACTTGCATATATTATAATATGCATTGATTATTATGTCCTTACACGTTTTTTTTTTAAATATTTAAACTAACAATACTTTTATTATTTGAATCTTGAAAAAAGACAAATAAAAAAGAATAATTACCGGTGTAATAGCGTGTTTTTCAAATTTTATGATTACTAAATTTTCTTTCTTCGATATTTAAGGCTAGGAATAAAATATTGAGATACGGTTTTTTGTTGAAATCCGTTCAGTCGTTTAGAAGTTATAGCTGTTTATTTAAAAAAAACATTGAAGCCCCCTCACCACTTAATTTTTAATAATTAATATACGTCAAAAAGAGTTAAACAAAAATTACTCGAATAAAGCTTAGCTTTTAAGAACATATTTTTTTTAGTACATTTACTAGGTGGATTTTAATG
The DNA here is from genome assembly GCA_030710515.1 of Abscondita cerata. Classification (NCBI taxonomy): domain Eukaryota; kingdom Metazoa; phylum Arthropoda; class Insecta; order Coleoptera; family Lampyridae; genus Abscondita; species Abscondita cerata. The sequence continues at coordinate 91,286 of JALBCR010001496.1, read as the reverse complement.
AAAAATTACTTTAAAGGTTTAATATGGCGGTTGCGCCCCTTGGCGACCATCTTGGAAATCTGAAAATAATTTCCACGGTTTTTTTTTGCCATTTTAGTCATATATTTTTTTACCGCAAGTTTCTACGACGAATAGTTTCCGAGATAGAACACTTTGCATTCTTATCTAACCGCCCAGTACAATCTCTTGCGAACTTACAACAGGCGATTCGATATTGTTATTTTTTTACCAACACTTAGTTGGCTATAATACTCGAAGGATTGACTTATGTCACTGCTATCATATCTGCCGACAAATATTTTAATGCAAATGCATTTACGGATGTGTCATGATAACAAAAGACAACATTAGATGTCGCAAAACTCATTGGAAAATATTTTTATTTAACTTCAATGTTTCAAAAGTAATGAATGTATTAAGGACCCATGCACACTTGGTTTTTGCTTATAGGATAATGTCAAAAACGTGCTGATTACACAATTTACTGTAGAATTTAGGGTTGAAATCAAAATAGCATTATTCTATTTAAAAAAAAGTAGGAGTTAAATTTCCGATATATCCCAAACTGTCACTATTTTAAAAATATATTAATTAGATTTGGAGTAGTCGATTATGACCAGACACCAAATTTCATAGTAATAGAATTTCAGGAAGTCGATTACTTTATAACGGACAGGCTATACAATCACACCCTGAAAATAGGTACGTTATCCTGTTTGCCTTTTGTCGAAAATTTTAAACAAATCAGGTATGTGGATTAAAAAATTATAAATAAGGAACATTCAGGTTAAACTGTATTGCTATAAAAGAAACAAAAATTGTTTATTATTTGCTAAACACGCCAAGGTGAAAAATATTCCTAACAACAAAAGTCAAGTAATAAATCATAACTAACTTTTTAGTGAAAAGTATAATTACTGTTCTTAACACCCTGTAATCAAAAAATAGAAACAAATACATTCACGATATCAAATTTCAATTTAGTAGGAATTTTCCATACACAGTAAGTAGTTTACTATTCAGTACTACTACCTATTACTGTTTTGGACTTAGCCGCTGTTATAATTATATAAAAGTTGCTAGAAAATGTAATTTAAGTTTCATAATCATTTTGTAGTTAATATACTTTAGAAAATCTTTTAAGTAAAATTGAATTTTATTTTAATTTAAAAATATCTGTAATGATTGTCCAAAAAAATCACTTTCAATTAAGTATAACAATATTACTTCCATTAAAATCATTATTATTAAATATATTTTGCTGAAATTAGGTACATAACCTTATTTGAAGTTAAAACTTAAGGGCAAGGACAATCATTAATGGCCTCTCTGTATCAAAAATCAAACACGTTGCACATGCAATAAATAATTATTTATACAAATGAATCAAAATATCCTATTCTTTCATATATCTATTTCCGTACGTATATTTACGTGTGCCGCTTATTCTAAAAAACATAGAGATAAGAAAAACGTACAAATAAATGGTGATGATAATGATGTGATGATGATGATGATAATGATTTTGAACTCAAAATTTTTAGGTGTTTATTGGTTATCATACAAATACTGAAATTAAATAAAATAAAATAATAAATAACTAAATACGATAAACAAAATAATTTTTATGAGCATAATAAAACTAAAACAAACTCAAAATTTTTTTACTGTTTGATACTTCTCAAAACATGGAATGAAACAAAGAGCTACATCACATTCTTCTTATAAGTACATCGTATCCTGTCTTCGTTTGGGGCCCAATTCTGTATATTTACAGACATGGCAGATTCTCTGTGAATTCCTTTTCCCTCCTGGAACAGCTGGAATTAGTTTAGGAAAGTGACGACCAACTAATCGAAAGGGAACATCTGCAGAAGGTCTTCCTGGTTTCCTTGGTCTTTCATCTTAAATTTTTTAATGATTTGTCTTATAAGTTTAAGTTGGAAATCGGCTAAACACATACGATTAGCCAGTCTTGACTTTATACATGGCATGGGAATTTGTAACTGTTAAATCAAACAAATAAAAATTGTACCATTTTATTGTCTTCCTTAGGCACTCTACTGAACTGAGCAACATGTCAATTTTGTCAACAGAACCCATGTTCTCGTTGTAATACTTTACACACTCTTGTTTTTTTTTATTATTTCTTCTTGTCGGTTCCTGTTCCCTGTATCTACAATTTTGCTTGTATGCAGAGTAGTAAGCATGTACACTTCACGCCTATCAGGCCATTTTAGAACCATCATCTTATCAGTGTGTTGAGTAATGACTTCGCCTTGTTTTAACTTTTTTTCTAATGGTGGCATACTTTTTCGATTACTGCGGACAGTCCCACACAAATTAGTTTTGTGTTCATGAAGAACTCTGGCAGAATTGGACTGGTGTACCAATTATCTGTAAATAGGTTGTGGCCTTTTTCAAAGTAAAGTTTCATCAGAGTATGAACCACTGCCCCAGAGATACCTAAAGTTTTGTCAACGTAGTCCAACTCAGTGGTTACCCAGTATATATTACAAAATCTAGTACATAATCTGTTTCGACATCTGTGACCACAAAAAGTTTTATTTCGAACCTATGACATTTAATTTTGATGTATTGTTTGAACGATAGGCACCCTTTGAATAACAATAACAATTCATCTATGCATAGATTTGCAAATGGAATAAAGTTTTTACAGAAGTTTGTTTTCAGAGATAAAATCACTGATTTTAATTTCAGCATCCTGCCACCAAGCTTTTGTTCTTCATTATTGCAGAAATAGAGTAGACATAACAAAAGCAGATACCTGTCTCAGCTCATCACCTTCTGAAATATTGGAGTTTGTAAAAGACGGTCTTGAGACCATAGTCATTCCAACAAATAGAAATATTTCTTTCATGTTAGTTTCACGCCAATGATTTAGCCTTGAATATCTTGAATTGTTTGTATTTCGGGTAACAAATTGAAAATATCCATTTGTCTCTGTTACAACCTGTTCTGATAACTCTTCTATGAAATAACACTAAAAGTACGCTAGAAAATTTTTATCATCTTCTATACCAGGAAGAAGACAGAATCTAGAATTTGTATTGTCAAAAAAATGGTTTTGTTGTTACAAAGTCATTATTTATGCTCCAAGCGAAGACTGGAATATTTGAGTTCAGTTAAGTTGAGGTCATCTACTGCTTCATCCGCATTATCAACGCCGCTGTAATTGTTTTCTGATTTTTTCAATTCAAAATCACTTTCTGACTGATCGGATTCCGTTGTAGTTAGAAGTTTATTTAGAAATTCCTCTTCAGGTGCTGATAAACCAACATAAATTTTTATTTTAGAGGAAAAACACAAATAACACACACTACGCTAAAAGAATTCATAGACTGTTATATATCAATGAAAAGCTAAGACATTAAGTGAATTAAATCAGGTGTTAAAATCATCGATTACGTACATTTACGCTTGCAGCACTAATTTGTGAAATCTAGGAACGTATATTTACGAGTATAGCATATGGATAGTGCATTTATAAAACGTACATATACGTGTGCAGCAGCAGAAAGAGTTAATAGCACTCAATTATGTGCAAAAGTGTTAGTAAATACGTCGAATATAATAATAATAATAAACTTTATTTCAAGGATGGCCCATAACACTAATGTGAATATAGTGTAAATAAATGTTAAACATTAAAACGTCGAGGTGCTAATACAAATTCTACGTTGTAGATTTATTACAGGTCTATGATTCCATTAATGCTATGATTTATGAAATGATTGTTTTATCTTTTTGGTGATTATGTTTTATATATTAATATTAGTTTTTCGTTAAATATAATATTTATGCAAACATTTTAAAGTCAAAATTTTGTCATTGTTCTCCATAGAATTTGAATTTAAAATCTGTCATTAAGCAAGAAAAAATTTGTCCAAAGAGAGATCTGCCTTTGGGAAATACAATACTCAACTTAGGTACACTTGAGTTCTCTCACTCTGAAGAGTTCCAAAAGGGTAAAACAGTTGTCGAGTGATTCTCGGTGTTTCTTTGTAATTATACAATCTCTTGCAAATTTACAGAGAGCAACTTGAAACTGTTTTTATGGCAGCGCTTAGTAGCAGTAATCTTCTTTCTACGAGGATATATTGAAAAACTCTTAGCATACTATAGAACCAAACAAAATTTCACTGTCAAAATATTTTATTACTCAACATATTCTCCTCTTAATTGGATACATCTATTACAGCGGCCTGCAACGTCTCTAGACCTTTAAAAAAAATGTTTCTTCTTACTCTGCAAACCAGACCTCCACAGCTTCTATTACCTCCTTGTTGGAAAAAATGTACGACCTTTTAAACTTTTTTCAGTTGAGGAAAGAGGTGATAGTCGGACGGAGCCAAATCGGGTGAATAAAGGGGTGTTCTAGTAATTCAAACCCTAAATCACGAATTTTTGCATGGCAACATGAGATTTGTGTGCAGGGCGTTGTCCTGCAAAAACAAAACACCTTTGGATAGCTTTCCGCGTCTTTTCTCTTTAATATTTTCCCGTAGAGTTGTCAATAATGTCAAATAGTAATCTTCAGTTATTGTTCTACCCTTATCCAAAAATCAATCATGATTACTCCATGGCAATCCCAAAAAACTAAAGCAAGAACTTTTCCAGCAAATTTTTAGACACGATACTTCTTAGGTCTTGGAGAACCAGAGTGTCGCCATTCCATCGATTGTTGCTTTGTTTCTGGATCGTAGAAATGTACCCAAGTCTCATCCATAGTAACATTCGGTTTAAGAAGTCTACATCGTTTTCAAATCGAGCACAGATCGAACGCGATGCTTCTACCCTTGCACGCTTTTGGTCAACATTCAAACATTTGGGGATCCATTTTGCAGCAATTTTCTCATGTCCAAATTGACGTGAACCATATGATGAACGCGTTCGTATGAAATATTCAGTGCTTCAGATATCCGTTTTAGCCCAATTCGACGGTCTGATAAAATCATGTCATGAACTGCATCGATATTTTCGGAGACTGACACAGAAACTGGCCTTCCCGATCGGTCATCATCTTCAATGGAAAATTTACCTCTTTTGAAGCTTGCATTCCAATTTTTGACGGTCGCATACGGAGGACATTGATCACTAAGGGTATTAAGCATATCTTCGTAAATCTGCTTACCTCTTAGCCCTTTTAAATACAGGTACTTGATGATGGCTCGATACTCCAATTTTTCGATTTTCACAATTTCGGTGGACATCTTTTTTCATTTAATTTATTGCGTGACTCTGGTTTACTTATTTGACGTCAAACTTTACACTGACACTTCTAATAAGTTATTGTTTGTTGCTATGGTAACGCAATATTTTGTTTATGCAAGGAACTGGTCTAGGCTAACTAGATATCAATACATCCTCGTATGTATGTTTATTTATTGGGCCTTGTTTCTTTGTTTTATCAACCCATTAACTAGATTATATTTTCATTACGTTTAATTTTTTTTATTCATTTCTTTTTTTTTACAAATTTTTATTTTATTTTTTTTTAGGTCTCCATACTATTGTACATTAGTGTTATTCTTATGTTTTCTATCATTGTGATTTTATTTTTTCTTCTGAAAAATGTTTATTCTCTTGTTGTCAAGATTAGGAGAGTCTCATATTAAGTTTTATGGTCTTCATTACATTAATATTCTTCTTGTTTCGATTTTCTAACTAATTTTTGTGACACCTACGTTTTTAATCAACTTTGCAGTTTAGTTTTGCCCTACGATAACTGATAAGCATAATACTTAACATTTTAGTTTCTAAAATGCGGACATTGACCAGTTGTTTCTTTAAATAAATTTTTTTTAATAATAAACGCATTAATAACCACAAGGATGTATACTAATATCCGCTCCTTTAATATAAACCGCCAGTTATACTTTTTTGGTTATGATTCTAATTTTGTTAGATTAATTACAAGATCAGGTTGGTAACAGTATTTCATAAAATATTTTACGCGCATTTTTGAGTTTGTGTTGTTATTTTATTTAACTTTTTCAAATCTGTGATTAGTTTTTCAACTGGATTTTAACTGTTTTATTATAATTAGGTCAAATACGTTCAAATTCAAGGAGCACTTCATATATGCAATAATATACAGGGAGTTCTTTAAAATGAATCCGTGAAAGCTGTGTAGGAAGACAAAACTAATTTTTAATTATGTAGATTATTAATCCGGAAAGAAAATCTCAGATTTTTTTCTATTATTTGTATATAATAAATCCACAAGTAGGTATAAAAAATTATTAAACTCAAAAATTAATTTAACTACATATTCTACATACATATGTGTTACGTTAACACGAGTCGACACTATAGATGTTGCAATACTTTTTTTGGTGGAAACTTAAGCAATCAATTTATCGTTGAAAATTAGAAATATTCACCTATATCCTTATTATCATCATAAACTGGGTTATAAAGTTATAAAGCAACTGACATTTTCAATTAATTGTAGAATTTTACGATATTGCCTTGCGGAACTAATATTACAATATAACAGGTACTTTCAAACCATTCTAAATATTTAAATTGTTTTTGTTAAGAAACGATTTTTTGGAAGGAAAAGTGTTTGGCATTTTACGCATAATTTATGTGTAAAACATTGCACTTATTACGTAACTTACAACAGCAGTTTGTTCGTAATGGAAAAATGATATATGGATGCTATGAAATTGAAGGAATTGATTAAAAGTCATATGTTTGCTCAAAATATGTTCATTTTAGTTACGTTTCAATTTTAGTTAAGTTTCAGTTTGCGAAAATAATTAATTTACATGAAATTAATGTTCACACACAATCTAATAAAATTTTAACTCGTGTAAATATTTGATAAATACAATATTGATTATAAAATTTTGTAGCGATTTTGAATATTCTAAAAATGTACGAGAACCATTGAAAGAAAAAATAGAAAAAAATGTATTAAATATTGACTTTTAAGGTCATAAATGTGAAATTCTCATACGCGAAAATTAAAAATAATTTATGGATTTGTTAATAAAACAATTGTTATTAAGTGGTAATTAGAAAAATCAATGTTTTCAAGGAGGAACTGCATTACTTAATGTTGTTTTGCGTTATACAAATGCTTTCTACAGTTTTATATGTCAGTTGTTTTACCATTTCAGTCCAATAGTAGATACGCCACAAGCATTTTGTTTAACTTTGCACTTACGTAATTATATCAACAATAATTTGGTTTTTCCTAGAAACGATGTCCCATGAAATGGTTATCAATTATTTTTAGCAATGTCATAAATTACTTATGTCTTTGTAGTTATGACTGTAACAAAATGATTAATGTCTTTGCTACTTTTTATTTACTGTGTATTAGCATAATTTTCTTTTAAATGTATGTTTCGTTTCAAAGAACATTTGTTGGATGTTATTTGACAAAAAATGCATTGGATTTAACTTGGCATAAAATATTTATTTTCAGGTTTCATATTTGTCATGTGGGAAAACAATTAACGTTTTTTTTATTAACCCACTCTTTTATATAATATAATAAAGCGTTGTAAAAATACTAAATATTTGTATTTTAAGTATTTAATGTGGTGTTGCGCTGCTTCTTTGTAGAACGGATATCTAAGAACAGAAACGGTTCGGATGGACCTCGGGCGCCAGATTTTATAAGAGTTTGAATGTTTGTAATGTTTGAAGCGACAAAGAAAACCAACAAAGAAAATTCATAATTTTATTTCTGTTCAAGAAGTGGAAATCAAAGTAAATAAGAGTACCAATCATTTGCAAGTAGCCAAATATGAGTTGACGACGAATTACTAATTTTTTCCAATCTATCATTCAAAACAATTCTCATAGTTTTAGACAAAACTGTTCCCTTTTGGTAAATGTATGCTTTTGTCAAGTTGTTAATCTTTCGACTAAGTGTCAATCAAGGTATTGTGTAATATCATTATATTGAACTTGTTTCTGTTCAGTGATACTGGTGCCTCATTTCATAATGAATGTGACCCTAAATCATGCTTTGAATAGATTTGCTATTGTTGGCTCAATTCTCCTTCTTTCACTTTATTTTGATTTTGTTTTGTTTAGTTGACTTTTAGGTACCTCAAAGCTATTACCAATTTAAGGCAAAACTACGAATCCCATACCATTCAAATACGTTGCAGTTGTTGTTAATTTTGGTCTGGTAGCTTGACTGTAACAGTAGCGGTAATGGGTGCCCCGGGGCTGGATCATCTTCTAAGCAAAAATCTACAGGGATCAAACACCTATTCTTTAAATTTGCAGGTTTTAAATTTTTTGCTTCTAATTCTACTGTAATTCTACTCAATCCTACGACTTTGTTAGGATTGGTTTTTTTGAAATTATTGGTTGTACTCGCATTTCTTGAATTTAAAATTTGTTATTGATAGGTTCACTTTAAGATAACCATTTATTTTTTTATTTTTTTTTCCGGAGTTGATTAGTTTTATAAATCCTAGTTTTTGTTCTTATTTGCACTAGTCTATTTAGCTTCTTTGTCACTGATGGGTGAGATTTACAACTGGGGTTTCTTGAGTTTCTGTTGTTGCTACAGTCACTTATTTCGCTAGATAGTTACATCATCTGATGGCCAAGGAAATAAATAAATAAAATAAAAAAAAGTTTGTGTATTGAGATTATGTTTAGTAAAGGTTTGGATTAAAAACACTTTATTGTTAACATTTTTGATTTAGCAAATAGTTTCAGAACAATGTCAGAAAACTTAAGGCATACGTATATCACATCTTAAAAATATTTTAGATTGCACTGGGTACTTTAGAAATACGTTGGGTTATTTTAAATGAAACACCCTATATTATTTTCCATGTTTGAATTATACCATAAAAATGTATTTTTGCTATACTGGAACCAAAAATCATCAAAAATTATAATGGTCAAAAAAACCTACTGCGTATCAATTATTATTGTAAGTTCTAATTAACATCAATTTATTAATTTAAATGATATAATAAAATCATAATTTTAATAAGTCAACATAAGGGCTTGAAACCATTAAGGTAGGTGTGAGATTGGGGTGTGGTAAGATAAATGTTTAGAGTAAAAGATTCCAAAATTTGTTTTTCTGTCTGTTCCTTCATAGATCATTAAATTATAAATTACACCACCACCCAGCCAATTATATGTTTAGATGAGAATAGAAAGAACCGAAGGCCATAGATTTGTTAAGGGGTGGTAACTATGTTACATTTATTAAATTTTTTAATTTTTTTTATTAAAAAATGAGTCAATTTTGGAGTGTGGTCAATTGTTTGGGGTGGTCAATAAAATACTTTACCATTCTTAGCTTGATAGTTTCAAAACGAGCAAAAGCAAATACAACCACAGTACTAGATGAAGAATAAAGAAAAGACAACATGAGTATCATACTACAGAACTTAGAAGAAATGGAAAAGACATAAAATCAGAGGTCCAAAACACAAGGATTGTATTGGCAAGAAATAATGAAACAATTAAAAGATATGAAGAAAAATTTTAAAAATTAATAAAGATCAACCTAAAAAAATAGAATGGGAAAAAAATATGTTGACAGGTCCGAAGCAGAAGTAGAGAAATTTGTCTAACAATAATTGCAAGTAAATATGAGACAAAAAAGACAAAAAAGAAGATTGGACAATAGTTGTAGTATAAATGGCTTCATTCAGAGGCAAAGTAGAGATCATGGAAAATTAAAAAAATTGAAAAAACTAAGATCTACACTAAGGAAGAGTAGGTGATTCAGGCAGCCATAAGAGGAATAGCTAAGACAGAAAAAGAAAAAGGCAAAAAAATACAAATAGGATACAGAAATTTAAAAGTCAAAGACATACAATACGAGTCGGCAGACAAAGAATGAGAAAGTCTAATAGTTAAAAAATGAGATGATTCTCCAAAAAAACTTTTGATGAAGAGAAACAAAGAGGATGACAAAATGGTAACGAATACACGAGAAAAAAAATACACGAATTTGGCAATAAAGAATCACAAAATAAAAGAGGAAAGAAAAAACAAAGAAAGACAAACAATTGACACTAAAACATACAAATAATCGGAACTAAAAATTGTATCTTGGAACGTACAGGGACTAAATAGAGAAGGGAAAATAAAACAGTAGTTAAAGCAAGACATAAAATTGATATTTTACACAAGAAACAAACATCAAAGAAGAAACAAATACAAAAATGCAAGAGTATATATGGTTAAACGAATGCGGAAATAAAAGCAGATTGGGGACAGGTTCGTAGTACTCAAAGAAACAAAACGTAAAATAATACGGTGGAAAAAATATTAATTACAGAATAAGTACGTTAAGAGTAATATGCCAGTGCAGCAACACAAGTTTCTTAAACATCTATACGACCACAGAAACGACAGACGAAGAACAAAAAGAAAAATTCTATGAAGACCTAGAGAGAGTATACAATAACACAAAAATAATCAGAGGCGACCAAAATGCCAAAATTGTAAACGAAACGGAAATCGACAAAATAGCTGAGAAAGGAAAGCCTGCAGGAAAGAACTAATAATAATGGAGAAATAATTAATTTTGCAGCAATGAATAACTTGTTAATTTAAATTACAATGATTAAGAGAAACATATTCACAAAGAAACATGATGGCAAACACAAAAATCAGATAGACGATGTACTGGTATCAAAAAGTCAGGCGAACACAATAAAAAACATAAAGTCATTCACTTCCTTAATAAAATCGTATTAAAATAACGCAAATCAACATATAAAAAACTAAGCAGAAAACCGAAGACGTGCGAAACAAAACTCATAATACAGAAAAATATCTAGAAAAATATGTATGCTGAAATTCCAGAACAGAAATTATTAGGGGCCAGTGTTAAAGGCGGTTGAGAAAAATAATGGGATTCTCTAAAAAAAATTATCTTAGAAAGTAAACAACTAATAAAAAATAAGAACATAGATAATACAAATAAAAACTTTGAAAAAACCACAAAGATGGTTGTAAACTTGAGAAATGTTTAAAAAAATTTTAAAGCTAATTAAAAATAACAAAGTCAAAGGACAGATAATATAGAAATTGAATTAATTAAATATGTAAATATGGTAATATGGTAGTGATGTTGATCTGAAACAATGTGACCCTATGTTGCCACTCGTTTTTAACATAATGCTAGAATACATCTTGAGGAAAGCAAAACTCATAACAAATAAAAATATTGTAAATGGTTCTTTTCAAATACTGGTATATGCGGACGACATAGTAATGATCCAAAACTTCGAGGTAGAATTGCGAAAAGTTGGATTAAATAAATCACAACACAAAAAGAAAAGCCGAACCCTAGAAACAAAAACTGCAAAAAAAATTTCGATTTTACATAACAAACGCGGCTGCATATTTAGGAGTGGAACTGAAGGTGTGTGAAGGAAACCAGAAACAAGAAATAAATAAGAGAACGTTATATGCTTTAAAACATGCGGGTTCCTAATTCACATCCTAACAAACAAAAGTGTCAAAAGTGAACTAAAACTAAGTCAGTAATAAGTCCAGTGGAATTGTATGGAAGTGAGACGTGGGTGGTAATAAAGAAATTAGAAAAGAAGCTGTATAGATGCGAGAGAAAGATGCTTCGTCGAATTTTTGTAGGGTTAAAGAAAAACAGAAGCGGAGGAGAAGGGCGAATAAAGAGCTAGAAAAACTTTATCAGGACACATACATAGGTAAAAGGATAAAGCAATACAGGTTAAGGTGGATGGGACAGGTTATGAGAAAAGAAGAAACAGATCCCATAGCAAGAACCAGAAGGCAGAAGAAAAAAAGTTAACATCACAAACTGGAAAATAGAATGTTTGGATTAAAAGGAATGGAAAAAATTAATACAAGCTATTTAGAGTTTTAGGCTATTTAGAGTACATCTAGGAATTAAAAGATAGTCATCAAGTTATATATCTTATATACAGTGTGTCCAGTTTAAAATGAACTACATGGGGATATCGAAAACCGTTGGATATACAATGTCTGTTAAATGAGCGCGCCGAAAATAGTAGGCCTAGACATTTTCGGAATGGCCACGATCTTTTACACTTATTCTAAAATTTGATCGACGTACCTCTTATAATAAGTGTAATATTAAGGTTTTTCAAAAACACCGATCTTTGGTTTTCACTCTGTATTTAAATACTCAAGCGGTTTTTTAATAAAGTAATCCCAGATTATGTATCATACGCATCTTTTGTTCCATTTAACCGACATTATATATCCAACGGTTTCCAATATCCTCATGTAGTTCATTTCAAACTGGACACACGGTATATTAAGTACTATAGGGTTATTGTATATAATTGTTTTTGGTTAAGCCATTGACCTCCAGACCTAAAGTGCTGTAATATATATTTAGCCATGTACAGGCTTTCCACAGGTTAGTGGGACATAGGGAAAATACATGCAAAATTAGTTTTTTGTGAATATTATCTCCCTAGAATTTCCTTATTCAAATTTAGGCGCCGCATGACACAGATGGTGTAATAAGAAACAATTCGACTTAAAATTAAAAAAAATATTTTTGTTAACCCAGAAAATAATATTTTTAAGTTTGTTGAAAATATATCGCTTATTTTTTGTTAGACGCCGATCTGATGCAATACGTCCGGAGATGTTCCGATGTGCGAAGTACCTAAATTTTGTGACTGTTATATTCCGATTCGAATCCAGAGCATATATTTTTTTTAAATTCAATTAAGCTTGTTTTATGTACCTACTACAAAGTTAGTTAAATTGTCAAATGAAGAATAAAAACATAAACAATGATTTGTAAAGACAAAGAACAACACTTGTAAATGAAATTTAAAAAATATATGCTTGAGATTCAAACCATAATATATCAGCCGTAATAGTTTTTTGTGTTACCAGTGACGAAATGCATGATTTTTGTAACGAATTGGGTTACAAAAAAACATATTTCTTTACGTGTAACATACAATTTTTTTCTAATTTTGAAAAAAAAGATTTAAACCTATTTTGAATTCAGATTCCAATCTAGTGTGACCGATGTTATTCTGGTTACCATTTCCAAAACAAATGTCAAAACAATCTGACAAATAGCAAAAAATTTTACTTTTGTAACTAGTTACGGAAAACATAACCATTTTGACACCTACTTTGATTATGAAAAATGTTACTTTATAAGTCAAAATTAGAAAAAAATTAGTTACTACTTTATAGTCACACATCGGAACACCTAAGCTAGGCGGCGTATTGCAGCACATCCGCGTCTATAACAATAACATAAGCGATAGATTTTCAACTAATTTAACAATATTATTTTGTGACTTTACAAACATTTTTTTTTTGATCTATTTAAGTTTCAATATTCACAAAAAACACTGTATCATAAAAGTCAATGTGTTTCTTTTCCTGTTTACACATTCAACATACGATTAAGTACGAAAATATAACGACCAATTTTATCTAATTTTAAATAAAATTTGTTGTTAGTATAATAGGAATTTATTTTAATTTGTTATCAAATGAACAATGGGTAAAATAACACTAAATTTTAATTAAATTGACGTAACGTTAATTTTCAAAATTAATTTTTATTTTCTTTTATAAATTAGCATTTATTAATAATTAATTTATACTGAATTTAAATTAGTTGTAAAGTTGCTCTAAATTAATTGGAAAACAAATATTTACGTAAAAACTTAATCTCATTAAAAACATAAAAATAGTTGATTCAAGAAGTATAATAAAACAACAGAAATACATTCAATGCTAGTGGAAAAAAATAAGTAACCATTTAAATACACATTGACAAGATGTGGCTTTGTACGTTTTAGTTATTATTTAAGGTTAGTTTTAATTGTCAAAATGTTTTTAATGACTGCTATGTTATTAGTACTAGATATTACTTTTAACAGTTCTTACTCAACTACAGATTACGGATATTCCACTGAATTTAGACGAATAATCACCAAAACATTTAAGAATATTTTTGTTTAAAACATAAATATGTCATTGATAAAATTGAAGAAGTGCGAAGGTCCAAGTTTGGAGCTCACATTATTTTTTACCATTTAACAGTAAACATATTTTTGTTCTATAAAAAGATTTTTATTGACAAATGTACCTTAAAGGCGGACGATTTGGGTAATTTTTACGCTCGCTATGCGTGCACTGTTTGTAATGATGACGTTTCAGGGTTTGTAGTTTCAATGTTAATTTGACGTTTACACGTCAGGAGGTCATAAAATAAATTTATAAACATAGTAGATTTCCTGAAATACTCCAAAATCTAGATTATGGTTAACTGATCCTAATTTTTTATGTTTTGTATGAAAAAAGTCACGTAGAAGAATCTATCCAAAATATACAGGGAAGTATTTAATAAAAAATGACCATTGTAACTTTAGCATACGTCAATATAATTCTGACTTTTGTAGCACATCCAATGCGGTTTATCACGAAATATATACAGAATCACGCAGTAGGTATAACGTATCAGTTCGTTTTATAAATTATAATCTTAATAAACAAATTAGGTACATAGTACCTATAGTCATTTTTAAGGTCATCATTTTAATTTACGTCAAAGAAATTGGAATATTTATTCGACAGTTTCCCATAGTAAATAATTAAAGTTATAGTACAAATAATTTACAACCATAAAATATTATTTCCGGTTTGCTCCGCATATGATACATTCTTAAAATTGTAGCAACCATTCTCTTGCAGACGGTAAGAATCTAGTTTGAGAGAGCAACGTTTTCGTACTCTAGGTACTGCTTTAAAGTTCACATTAGAAAGGTATACGTGAAAACTACAGTATCTCACGGTAGGACCTTAAAGTTTCTTTTTACTGAAATATAAAGTGGTAAAGTGAACGCCTTAATTTTTATTTTAATTACTTTATTATACATTCTATACTTTAGAGTCAGTTAGAACATTTTTTTCCTTTTCAGTGCATTTTTACAATCAACCTAAAGAATTTTAAGTCAGTGTTTTATTTTACTCTCTCTTTTTTCAAAGTTTGGTTTGAATAAAGTCGACTTAAACAAATCAAAGAGACACAAAAAAGCTCGGATTAAATCGACAGTATAGCCATCTACATGCCGGGGCAATTTTTTTGTGACATATGGTAACTTAAGCGCCGTCGTCAACGGCACTTAAATCTTAAGCGCCGTCGACAGTGTCTGGCGCTCGGCCATGTAATGGCATACCTACTTGGCTGACATTTGAAGAAACATAATATTACATGTTACAAATTGTATGTAGTTTTTGACCTAGAATCCGAATCTGCGATAAAAAATACAGGTTCCAATTTGGGATTTCAAATTGGCCGCATGTCTTGAGAACAGCGGGTGTAAGGATGGCCTTGATATAGTACTAACGAATGCCCCCCTCGAAGAAATTAAAATCTCGATTCGGCAAATTTTTCTGTACGAATTACATTTGTTGCGATATTTTAGTTTCAGGTAAAATGTCTAGATATCTAATCCCAATGCCCAAAATTTAAAAATTAGCTTAATTGGCTCTTTTTAGGCATCACTAATCCGCCTCCAATTCCGTTATTCATAAACTATATACTATACATCTGCAATCGACATTACATACATTTGCTGCATAATTTTTAATGCCAACTTCCAGCAATCCAAAACTGTTACAATAAACAAAAAAAAAACGCTATTCATCAAGTAGGTGTAAGAGGGATGTATGGATTTTATCTCATCAAAAACTAAAAACTCTATAAAAATGCAAATGTTTTCTTTCCATTAAACCATTATATTGTACAAACCAGGACATAAAGATAAATAAACAATTTGGAACACAAACCAAAAGGTTAGCAAACTTCCGATATCACTCCTGTGAGTTTTCTCTAACATATTTCAGTCATCACTATTTGCTCAGCTTTGTCCAGTTTTAGATCAGGTAATAAACGATAACAATACGGCTTTATCAGCAACAAATCTATTGCCACTAATCAGGTGCTCAGGTCCACAGCATATACACTGACTTCATTAAGGTGTTCGACGGAGTCAACCACGTTTTATTATTGAAGAAGCTCAAAAGGGTTAGGATTGGTGACACTCTGCTACACTGGTTCGGGTTCTATTTATACTATCGTACCCAGCATGTAAAAATTAGTTACTTCTGGTGTGCCACAGAGATGTTTGTGAACGATGTAAGTGAATGTTTTATTTACTCCATGTTATCATTAAATCTCACAAACCCAAATTCTCTACTTTCACTCGTTACCATAGTACATCAAAAATATATACTCTTCAAGGTCAAGAACTATGTGTAGACTAGACTAGACAACTGTCAACAAAGTGGTCTTGCGCACTTACAGGTAATTCGGTTTTATCAAAAGAAATACCCTTCACTTCCAGAACAGCCGCCCAATCAACAATCTCTACTGCTCGATGTGCACTCTATACTTGAATACTGTTTGGTGATGAGGTCTCCGTCTTAGTCTATATTATGCAACGCGCTAGAGGGAGTTCAGAAAAGATTCGTTGATTCCCGGATGGGTTATTCCAACGGTTGAGGGTAACTACGCAGTTTTGCAAAACCTACTCGGTTTGTCACATCTGGCTGCGCGACGAGAAACAATCAATTTGTCTTTTATTTTAAACTTCTCCGCAATGACTTCACGGATTTACTGGAATTGGTAGTATTCGCGATACCTCACCAAACTTTAAGAATCGTCAGTACATTCCAGATACCCTAAAGTCATTATTAATTTTCAACAAAACCAAAAAATATACTACACCCACCAAGGTGGAGACAACCTCTTAAGACGTTTCTATCTTATAAAGACCATTCTATTTGGAAATGAGCCTACAATAAAAGTAGATCGAGGTGGTCCTAATATATTTAAAGGGTCTCTCAAGCTTTACAACGAAGATACAGCCCGCAGTGTTGCGTATAAGTATAAAACAAAATCTGGCCTTTAAAAAAATTAAAATTATGATGGAACTCTAAAGAACACCCCGTATATCAACGTTTAAAAATTTTGGCATATTTGAAAAGACCAGAAAACATTAAGAGGAATTATTCCGTATAGTTTATGTTTTATCTAAGTTAAATATAAATATATTACAACGTTAGGAACTAGTAATAGCAAAATAGATAAAAAATATGTCAAATTACCAAATTATCTCAAATACACAAAAGGTCTTCAAAAAATATTTTCCAAATTTGATTCTAAAACAGTAACCTCTAGTAGTAACAACTAGTAAAATCTTTTAGGCAATCCGAAAGACCCAATAGAAATGTGTGATAAATCGGGAATATATAAAATTAATTGTAAAGACTGTAACCAAGTATGTATAGGGCAAACCAAGAGACCTATTAAAACTCGTTTTAAAGAGCACTTAGCTTATGTCAAATATCATCGCACAGATAGGTCCAATGTTGCCATGAAAATGGCCATAGAGTAGGCGACATTGAATTAATTAAGAGGGTAGATAATAAAACGAACTTGATTCTTATGGAAAGTTTAAAAATTTTTAAAAACAGAAATTTGCTTATGAATTATGATGGTAACGGTCCATTAGGAATTTTTTAAGCTTATCTAAGAATCAATTAAGTTTAACGATGCGTGATAAGCAGATAGTATATATAGGCTTCCCGTTGTTTTTAGTTTTAGTATCGGTATCGCTGATAATGATAGCTTAGCTATTGAAACACGTGTCCGAGTAAAGTTTTGGTGCAGTTTTTTGGTTTTCTGTTGTTAAATACACGCTGGAGTTAGTGTTCCTTTCCTTTGATCAAAGGTTCTATTAGGAAGAACTAACATGTAATAAAGTCCTACAAAGCCAAACTCCTAAAAAAAGGCCCAATTATTAATTGGGAAGCCACAATTAAATTCTTGCGAGTTTCTTAATACAGACTAATGTTAATATCCGTGACCAAAAACAAGCAAAACAAAAACTGTAAACGATAAATTAAAAAAACAACAACGAAACTTAGGGTCTAAATAAAATATAAAGAAGGACGCAAAGCAACGTAACTGATTTTATGGTTTATCGTGTTTAGGTCAGTATGTTTTCAAAAGATCTACCGTTTTGGTTAATACACATAGTACACCGTTTTAAACAGAATTTGCAGCTTTTTGAACGGAATGTGCATCAATATTAGCAAAAGTTTCTAGAACAGCTTCCCTAAGATCATCTTCTGTGGCGTATGTTCTCTGATACACCCTATTTTAATTTTGCTAAAATATTCGAAACTGTACTTTTAAATCAAATTTGTCCTTTAGTGAAACAACGCATAACTTCTGTTCAACATGGGTTTATTGCAGGTAGATCTACAATTTCTAACTTGGCAGTATTTAAACAATCAATATCTGAAATTGTTGACTGCAGAGGTCAAGTTGATGTAATTTATACTGACTTTTGTAAGGCGTTTGATCGTATAGATCATTTTATCTTAGCGAATAAATTGCATTTACTTGATTTTCATCAATCATTAATTAATCTGATTATATCATATTTGAACGATCGTGAACAATTTGTCAGATATGGTAATTCTTCATCTGTATCATATAAAACTTCATCTGGTGTACCTCAAGGATCCATTTTAGGCCCTCTATTGTTCTCATTATTCATAAATGATCTTCCATCATACATTAACTCTATGAAACTTCTATTTGCTGACGATTTCAAATTTTATCTTGAGATTCGTTCGCCACATGACTGTCTGCTTCTTCAAGATTGTCTTGATTGTTTGTTGCGTTGGTGTGCTTCAAATAAACTTTCTTTAAACATAGAAAAATGTTCAATCGTTTCATTCTCTTTGAAGCAAAACATTGTCAATTACGGATATAACGTTGATGGAGTCTTGTTACAACGAAAAACACCATTAAGGATTTTGGAATTACTTTCAACTGCAATTTGGATTTTAGTCAGCATATTATAGACATTACAAATAGAGCCTTTAGAAACTATGGATTTATAGTCAGGAATTGTCATGGTTTTCAGAAAGACTGTTTAATTACATTATATAACTCTCTAGTACGATCTATATTAGAGTACGGGTCATTAATATGGTACCCACGGTATGAATGTCAGAAGACTTCTCTAGAGGCGGTACAACGAAAATTTTTGAAGTTTTTATCATTTCTCGAAGATGGAGTTTATCCGCTGAGGAATTTTGAACACTCAACGCTATTGAGAAGACACAACTTTACGTCGCTACAAAATCGCAGGACTGTAATAGCTATCAAGTTTTTGTATAGTCTTCTTAATAACAGAGTAGACTGCCCATGGTTGCTATCGAGAATTAATTTCTTGGTACCGAGAATTAATGCACGACAAACTACCACCTTTTTATATTAGCAGCCATAGAACGAATATAACAATATAACTGATCAAGTAGTCGACATTAATGTAGATAATATTATTATTATTTGTAATAGAATATGTTTCAGTTAGACATTATTATTTTTTACTGTTCCCCATAAATAAAAGTCTAAAACAGAGAGATTCGGGGATCGAGGTGGTCAAGCAACGGGCGCGTTTTGTCCTATCCATGAGTTAGGGAATGTTTGATTTAAATGATTTCGCACCGTTACCTGATTGTGTGGTGGTGCCCCATCGTGTTGAAACCATTAGAGCATACCACGTGTATGCAAGGGTAATTCGTCTAACATGTTATCAAAATCGTTTTGTAAAAAATGAAGGTAACTGTCACCCGTCAGTATACCATTAAAAATGTGCGGACCAATAATTCTTGAACCAATGACGCCGCACTAAACATTAAATCCAAATCTTACATGGGGTCTTCTCTGTTCAACGTGATGCGAATTTTCTTGCATCCATAAATGCTGATAATGCCTGTTAAACATGCCGCAATTTAAATTTAAACTGTGAGTCAGCTTCACACATGTTAGTAAACCAGGTACAATACTCAATGCGTCTATTGAAATCACCTGGATGTAGTGTTTGCGCAACTGGCAATTTCTATGGGTGATACTTCTGTTTTTTTAGATTTCGTACAACTGTACGTTGTGACATGCCTGCTTCAGCTTTGCAGTACACATGCTAGTACATTTTACCTCTACCTTTTTATTAATACTCCTTGTAATATTTTTGGATCTACAGAAAGATCCATATTGCTCCAAATTATCATAAAGTCTTTTATAGGTAGGTAGAGAAAGCTGCCGACGATCAAAATAGAGCTCGAAGTATCGTTGTGCAGATTGTACGACATTTTTATGACACAAAGTATAACACGTTTTTCTTCATTAAAGAAATTCATATTATGGTTTTAGACACCTTAACCAACACAAATAGAAACTATAAGTGATTTTCACTTGCTAATAATTGACGTTTACGTCGGATATTCTTTCCACAGCATACTCTATCCCAGCAGTATAGAAAAATTAAACTAAAATTGGCTATAATTTGTTTATTTATAAAATATTGGTGACACATGGTATATCATTGGAATCGTTGAAAATGCATCTTTATTATGAAGTCATAGCCGACTATGGTTTCCATTATTAAAAAACAGAAGTTTGTGTCATAACTCAAAAATTATACGTTAAATAAAAATTTCGACTAAACTTTATTATGTATCACAAAAATACCTAAAACTTTTCCCTCCTATAAATTTTTGTAAAGTCAATAATAACAAAGCAACATACACCAAACGAATTTACCAAAAACTTATTTTTCGAAATATCTAGTTAGCCGTGCATTTTTTAAAAGAACGAATGGCACATTTAAGTGATCTCGTAAAAATACAATTCTTTCCCCATTTAACTGTTTCTCTATCTTTATTAGTTTCCGAGATCCCTGTGCTAAACATCGGAAAAAACTCACCCTGTATATAAAACTTCTTGGAATAAACCTTACCATTGGGCTAATGCAGTAATTTTTTTCGAATTCTGGTGGTCCTTCCTTGGCAAATTTGTAGGCGATTCTGGTGGAGTTTTCCAGAAAACACTACATCAGCATACGAGCACGTATTGATAAGCATCGATGTTTTTCTGACAGCTCCATTTGGCTACAACGAATATACCGTGTGTCCTACGGAAAAGTTGGCTTTTTTTATGTTAAAATCAAAATTAATGAATATCCGTTTCCTGGCGCAATTTGAGCACAGCGTTTAATTTTGGTGAGTTATAATTTATTTAATTTGGGTAATTTTGGCGCAGGCTATTTTCTGTGGATCGTGGGGACGCTGGCTCAAATTTGTCGAACTGCGCTCATACGCGTGTGCCTTGATAAGCCGCAAAGAATTAAAAAAAAATGAAAAAATGTCTATCGTCACATACCGTGAGTTTGAAACGCACGCATTTTATCATATTAAATTGTGTTTACCCAGCTGGACCAATTTTGCATCCTGGAAGTTTCTTGTGGCCGCTTCATTGCCAAAGTAGGAGTGCTTTTCTTCATTTTTTGGAGACGGGTGGTCGTGGTTCGCGGGAAACGCCTTCGCTAGGGATTTTTTGTACAGCCTATTTTTAATTCTCTCACTTTTGAGCTTTACTTTATTATTTTTATAATGACGCTATTTTTCAACAACAACATATTTTATTAAATAGATAAATGAGAACAAATTTATGTGGTAAGGTAAGTGTTCAAAGCGTATTATAATTTACAAAAAAAAAACAGTAAAAAATGTATAATATATAAATAAAATTCGGGTTTCATTCCGATTTTTGTAATTTATTATTATATTTTTTTATTAATAAAATTATTATCGATGTTATTATTAATACAATTTTTATAAAATGAGTTTAATCTTTTTTCAAAATGTTAAATTCACTTTTCAAAATTGTATTATGATGACATCGATAATAATGTCACTGCAATCGGAATGGAACCCTCGTTAGGAACTACAAAAAATACTAGGCAACGACTAACCAATTTGTCTACGAAAGCGGTTTTATAAATGAAAATTCATTTGTATAAAAATAACTTTAGTAAAATACGCTTTGAATACTCATTATCATCATTGGGTCAGAAAAAGATATACGTTAATTTTTAAATTTTTTTCCGTGGGACAAACTATACAATTTAATAGTGTATCACATCTGCAACAGTAGTAAACTTTCCTTTTCTAGCAAAATATATACTCGCCCATTTGCTTTCAATTTTTTATTTTGTTTTGCTTCTATCCTTACATTTTCTTGTAGTATTTTATTGTCTTTCCTGTCCTCGTCCATACATTTTTGTATTTATTTTTTTATTTTTCGCCCTTCCTGTTCCTCAACACTTCTTCCACATATCTTTTTTTCCTTCATCACCTCCACTTCTTCGACCACTAAATTCCTTCTTTCCAGATTTAGAGAGACTACGACTTCTTAAATTTCTCTTCACATTTCACGTTCATTTTATTTATCTCTCCTTACTTCTCTTATTTCTTTATTCATTTATTTAACTTAAATAACACCTGTAAGTAGGGTAATTAATCATAATTTCAATAATTGTTTTCTTATTCATAATTACTTATAACCTATAAGTTTATGTGTCAACTTACATCATAACAACAGTACAATTTGAATAAAATCAAATATTTATGAAAGAGCATGAACACAATCACTTTTGGTCTTTTGTTCGCTCTGTATATTTTGAAGGTACTATTAAATCAAAAAAAAAAATTAAAGTTTTCGTATTTCTTTTTGAGGATAATTCTGAACTAGTTTTTTATCTGCATAGTTCTTATTTATTAGAAATTGGAATAATTAAAGTCATAACATGATTCATCTATTAATATCTAGCATTTCCGGTTAGCCCCACACCTGATGCATTCTTAAGGTAGTTGCAACGATTCTCATCGACATCGTTTTACAAGAACCGAGTTTACGAGTAAAGAACTACCTATTTGTACCGTACTTCCTGACAACCATATGAGGGCTTAGATTAGAAAAGTATACAATAAAATATTATGTATTAACGAACTGCTTTGGATCACAAAAAACGGTATCAAGAGTTATTATAAAGGAACACCTGTTAACTTTTCGTGGATTCGTTAGTTGTTTACAGCAGCTTGTCTATAGCGCAACTTTCAAAGCAGCGTAGCAAACGTACTATAGTTAGATGAACAGTGTGTGGGGTTCTTCCAATTCCATTTCACGTTTCACCGCCAAACCAGTCTCTGACAGTTGTTTTGTAGGAATGTCGGAGGAAGGTTGTATTTAGTTAGTTTACCTGTGCGCGTAAACGACATCGGAAACAAGTTTTAGTTTACACAGTGAAGTTCTAATTATGATTACAGTGACTGCAACCACGGTTTCACAGTGAGTATTTCACACGTTATCCTAAAAAAATTAATTAAAATTAATTGCGCATACTTAAATGACTAAACGTACTCCACATTAAGAAAGTTAATTGAACAATTAGGGAGGTCAGAAATCCGCTTAAGCTTTTTAGTAGGTCATTCGGGACTATAGGTGCGCGTTTTTTTTTTAAATAAATGTTTTTGTTGTTGTTGCTTTAAGTTGCAATAAGAAACCGTTATTTAATACTAATTAATTAATAACGCCGTGTTTACAAAAAGAAACTTAACATTTTACCTGTTATACAAGTATATCGACTAAGTCTACAGAGCGCAACCGTTTCACCATTCACATCCTGTCTTAGCTACCTGAAATTCAAAAGTGTTTTATGTCAAAACGGCAGGATTTCCGGTTTCACTCGATTGTTTCTTTAACTTGAATCGCAAAAAAAAGAAAACCGTAGGTACTGAAATATATATTACACACGCTTCGAATCCATTATATGAGTCAACAACAGACAATATAAATTACTTGTAATTGGCAAAGACAGACACAGTAGAAGGAAAGGTTAAGTACCTATACACAAACACAAAATTTGTTTAGCACCAGGGGCTAGTGAGTGTGAATTTTGTTTCTCGGCCAAAAGCGATGGCCCACTTCAGGTAATTTAAAATAGCCAAAGGCTCTACTAAATGTCCTCGATTTTTAATCATCCAATTGCATTTGTCTGATATTCTTCTCATTTAATCCAATGACACAAATAATCAATATTTTGACCTAAGTGGAAATGTCGTTGGATTTACATTACCGGTATTACACCTGAATGATTAATGTTTCTTTACTCTTTTTTGCTGAAGAAGATTGGGTAGCATTTTGGGTTGGTCTTAACCTTGATTATCCACCCACTTACATTTTCTGCATGGTGATACTTTTGTAGCGCTACAATAGACACTATCTGTTAACCATTATGATGAAGTGTTTTTACAATAATGATTTCTAGAAAATCGTGCATTAAAAAATTCGTCTATTCATATCCTAGGTTGTAATTGCAGAAACTTTTGAGTAAAGATTTATGCAATTTCCTCAACGCCAATTAATTTTGATTCTTACATTAATCTAAAGAATCTTACTTTTTCTTTTGTTTTAATTATTTCATTTTTGCCATCGATTTAAACAATTGTGTTGGTTTTGGAAATTTTAAACTGATATGTTAAAGAAAAAGACTCATCATTATTCTTGTTGACTTATTCAATTCTGTTTAATTTAAAACACAAACAATTTGATATTGACACGCTCATGATTTTATGTGGGAAATAAAATCGTTCTTGCGGAAATTCTTCTTCAGTCGTTACATAATTGTTGAAATAACAAAAGAATGCCGCACGTTAATGCGGATTTGATTATCCGAAGATACTCGAATTGATTAATTAAACGTTTTGCTAAATTTTTCATACTCACTTTGCAATTTCTTTCCATATCGTAAGTATCAATTATACAATAGATCTTTAGTCTTTGTCTCGCCCACCGATAGGATGAAGGTCGCTGCATTGCCGCCACATTAATTAATATTATGTATGAAAATTATGGGTTCTTTTCCTACTAATATTCAATAATTATATATTTTTGGGTTTCCTATATTTTAATCTACATTTGCCAGATCTCTTCAAATTTGTCTTCTATTGATCTACTTCTTTTATGGACGGTCCGACGATGTCAATATTGATGTAATAGTTGCAGAATCACGAACAGCACCTACATGCTTCTTTCACCTTATTGACGCTCATCGGTAGGTGTCTGAAAACGGCCAACGTTTCACATGTTAACACTTTATCTCCAAGGTTACTTCAGTAGTTTTTTTAAGCTATCCCTTCTACAATTTTTGTTGAAATAAAAAAATGTTTTTATTTAAGAGACAACAGTATGGAGGAATAGTGTTAGGAAGAAAGAATGTGTGGGTATTGTCATATACTGATGACGTTGTACTTATTGCAAAAAGAGGAAGTAATGAGGGATATTATAAGAGCATTGTGGTGTTAAGAAGAAAAAAGGAAGAGAAAAAGAAGAAAAATTATGGTAGATGGCAAAAAGAAAGAGGTAGATAGATACAGGTATCTGGGATTAATTTATGTTATAACATAAGAATGATGGAGTTATAGTAGAAAGGAAAAAAGATAATGGGACAAGTATGAGGAATAGGAGCGAAGTCTTTGGAAAAAAATATAGAAAAAGGAAGATGGTTGTGTGATAAGTTAATAAGAAATTTGTTATATGAGGCAGAGGTATGGGGTTAGAAAAAAGGGAGATAATACGGAAAACACAAATTAAGTTTGGAAATTGACGTTTGGTTTAGAGAAGAAAAATTGGAAAAAATTAGGATAGTGGCGGGAAAAATTGCTGTAAGGTACAAAGAAAGAATGAAGAGGAGAGAAAGTAATGTAATATTAAAGAAATGTAAGTGGAGGATCAGAAAAACAAAATGGTAAATAGAAAATAAGGGATAAATAAAATAGATAGGGATATGATTACAAGAGGATGTAATAAGAAGAGACAATGACATACAGATACAGTAAACAATGGCATAGTTAGCGGATGGAAGGTATAATGGGAAGTTTAAATACCTGAGTACAGTTATAAAAACACCCCCTTCTTTTAATTGCGAATAAATTTTATTTATTATCTCGTTTATAACAACTGTAGACGCAAATTCAGTAGAGAAACCAGCACGGAAATCAAATTACTGGGGTGATGTAAAATGAAGCAAAAATCTCATTATTTCAGAAACTGTTGCTCGGAGCGACATTTATTAAATATATATTTTTGGGGCAGAAGAAGTTGGAGTATAAAAATATTTAAATAAAAATTTAATACAGGAAGGCAAAACAAAATTAGGACATTTGAAATGTAAAAAAAGCGCTGTAAGTGGCGTCTTCTGCAGTCTACCTCAAAAATGAAAACGGATTATCATCCCAAAAATCCTGACCACCGAATTTCGTGCAAATAGTACAACTATTAAGAAAATTATTCAAGAAAAAGTAATAACTTTGACGGTCTGTATTTCGGAAACTATCAACTTTTGGACTAAGGTAATTTGGGTTAAATCGGTATATTTTAGTTCTAGAAGTCTATAGTAATTCTATGTAGACGGAATATCAGGACACCCTGTATAATCACTATATCTCAAACAATTTTTCAATAGGTAATTGAAACACCTAATTTTTTTTATGTCTCGGCTGAGATAGTTTTTTGGATCACTACTCCAGAAAATGATATTTTGCAAGTGCAAGTGGTATTGCGTAACCGAGGCGTCTAGCCTAGGCGGAGCAACACGAGCACTCGCAAAACATTTTTTGAAAGTTAAGTTATTATTATTACTAGTTAATTAGTTTAATCCTCAGACTAAATATAAGTACCTATAGACAAGTAACGTGCACCTTTGTTTTGAAGTCGCTATCATAGAAAGAGAGGTGCAAGGACGGAGCTATCACTGTCACGTGACGCGTCGAAAAATAACAAAATAAGGATCGACTTATGTAACTGCTTTTACACACCTGTCGACAAAGTTGATTAATGCGAACCATTTGCCCACGTGAGTCGACACTAGGTGTCACAAAACTTATAGTAACAAAAACTACTTCAATTTAGCATATTATGAAAAGGTTAAATTCATGCCCCAACCTGTCACTCTTAACATAAAATACATGTCAATTGTCACCGTTAACCTATAAAATACATACACATCTTGTATATCTTCCACTTCCACTTACATGATATTTTAGTGTCATCCTTCAGTGTTTTCTTTCTAGCATTTTGGCTTCAATTTTCGGCACAAAGCGAATACAGCGTTGCTTATATTTAGTTTGAGATTTTATCAAAGGAACTAGGGACTTAACTTTTTGTGGGTCGTACCTATATATCGAACCATATTCTATCATTAATTTATACTGCCAACCCACAATCTAGGGAATGTTAACAAATCCTTAGTTTCGTAAGTTTCATTGTTTCCGGCGGATTTTCTATCCCGCAATGGCTGTCGGTATAAAAATTTATTTTCTTAATGACGCCTAGTTATTTGTATACTATAAAAGCCATATTCGATTTTGGGTATAATAGGTCACTTCTTTTTATATTTAAGAACCTATTCTGTATTCATTAAAGTTGTTTTCAGTTTTATTTTTTATGCACAGTTGTTTACGTTAATTAATTACCCACGTATTACTAATTACATGACCTTCAGACAAGATTTTTAATTGCAAAAATTTACTTTGATAAAAGGTCGTCGAAAGCTTTTTGTCACTAAAATTTGTACATGTACTTTGATCGGTCATATTATTATAATTAATTATAGCAGTTATCAATGTAATTATTGGTAAAATAGATTTCCGTCAAAAATAAACTTAAAATTCAAAAACAAACAAATTTTGTAGTAACTTGTTTAAAAGAATGTTAAATTTAATTTCATTAACATGAATTTGAACTAAAGATTTAATTTTTGTTAAAATACGTAATGTAGAAAGTCAATGCTGGATGAATTTTGAAAAAAATGTTTAAAATTCAAACAATTCTATCTTATTTTAAGTAAGCAGTACTATGTCTCGTTATGTCCTTGAAAGCAATTAGCGTAATTAATTATATCTTGAAATTGTATTTACCTATTCGTATATAAAATGTTAATGGCATCTTTGAATATACCCGAGAATATACCTAAACACAAAAGACAAATATTTTAAAATGTCAAAGCAAACACACGCTGCGTTTCACATACATTCAAACGAAATTGCTTTTTGAAATTTATAATAGCACATTTATTACTACTTTGGTAGAAGGTATGGGATTTAACAATTAAATGAAAAATTTTTAATGTTAATTTGTAAAATATTTACATCGCTTTTCAAATTCGTCGTTGAAATTCTCGTCAAAATAAGAACAAAATGAATAAGCGTTGTCTTTATTTTTATAAATTTTATTGTAAATTTTCAATGTATTAATTATGTTAATGTCATATTTATAAATATAAGAAATGCTTGGAATGAAAACTATTTAAACAAAATTATTCCATATTTTAACATAGCAATGTACTAAATAAAATCTATGATTTTGTAATAACTATATGCTTATACAGTGTATCGCATTTAAGATGAAGGCACTCCCATATTTTCGTTATTTAATTGTTTGTCCAGTCACATTTTTTTATATCTGAACTTTAAGGCTAAGCTCACCCTTACTACAAATTGATAAACAGGGCCGATTCTCAAAATAATTATAAAAAAAATGTTAAGAATATTTTTAAACCATACACCGATGTTCGTGACAAAATTTGCATTAGTAATTTTTTTGTTAATAATAATAGTCTTTATTTTCTTGTAATATACATATTTTTTACATAAACAGTAAGAAGAGTAACACAAAACAGAAAAAAACAAGAAAAGAGAAAAAAGAAAACAAATGAAAAGGGGCATATTATTACAGAAAATCTCAAGAAACATAGTACATAATAAAAAATCCAGAATGAAACGAAAAACAAAAAATAATGTAATTAAAATAATATTTTTTTAGCTCAGTTTTAACACTACTCAACATTATTACAAGTTCATTTTGTAATAGTTGTCCTATGGAAAGTAAAAACTAGATAAATTGACAATTTAATAGTGTCATTATTCACATATTTCAATAATAGTTGTTATTATAACTAGGGCAATACGAATAAAATATTTCTCTAGGTTGTTTTGTTATATCACGAGGGCGAAGCCCGAGGGATGTATCAGCAACCGTGACCAGATATTTTTGTGAAAACTGCAAAAATTAAAAAGAACGAATACGTTGCCAAATAAGTTACGTCGCTAAAATTTGTAAATATTATTTTAATGGGAGTTTCTGTTCTCTTTAGCGGAAATTTTGAAAATTGTAATTTTTACGTAAGTACTAAAAATTAGCGTTGCACTATTAGAAATTATTATTAATGAATAAGTATTACATATTGTAACAAAGGTGATAATAGTCAATATCGCTGAGGAATGATTATTTTATTCTTATTGTAATTTAGAAAGAAAAGTATGCAACCATAGTTTTCTAACACAAATAAATTGATTATTAACTGTAATTAATTTCGATCTCTTTCAACTAATTCTCTGTCTATTCGAAAACTATTCAAGTCTTTTCCTATATTGTCTAGCTATTCGTCTAAGTTCAGGGATGTTGACAATCGAAAGAGGTTGTTTGTTAACCTCTAGGTATAATTACAGTCACTCTAATAACGTACAATAAACAAACAGGTTTACACTTTTATTGCATTACAATAAACAAATTATTTATTCCTTGATAAATATGGATAAAATTCATTCAAACATTGTTGGATAACATATTTAAATATACTTAGTACAATCTCTTTAGTGCTTGTTTTATTTATAAACTAGTAGTAAGCTTGTCAATTTTGATATTATTTATTCAAGCAATTTAAAAATCAATTGTTTATGATTTTTTAGTAGTAATGGGCGATAGCAACCAATTTTATAAGAAATTATGTAATTAAGAATGCTCTTATTGTAATTAGTAATGGTCAATAGTTAATTAATTAAATATTCTTGTGATTTTACGTTTAATGTGTTCAAATACATTCGAAAATTAGATGTTATTTACAGTGTACCTACTATACAAACCTGAATACTTACTGAAAAACGTAGGTGGAGACACTGACGTTTAACAATAAATGATGAAATTTGTATAGGCAGTAAATGTAACTCACTTCTACGCCATCTAATAATTAAATTGATTGTTGCTCTTGTTTTTGAGTTAGTTATTTGATCAATAATCAGTAGGTGTTTGGTTAAATTCCGGTGGTTGTGCGGGAAATTAAATCTTACTGTTGTAATAATTACCCCGTTTTATTACTCACACTAAGGTTCGCCGTGGCAGTATAATGAAATTAGTGGCAACTTATTAAAATTTGGTTATAGGTAGCCTACTAAAAATTAGAAATATTTTACAAAATTGTCAAATGGCAACGTTTGATGAATCGACTTTAAAATATTTTTTTATAATAGTTGTATTTAGCATTTCTGATGCAACTCAGTGTTAACCAAATACATATTTGAGTTCACTATTTGTTTTCAGGCAAACTTCGTAACCCGTTGTAACATTTCACTTCAATATTTTTTGCCCATTGTCAAGTAATTTTCTAAATTCAAATCCTACGATGGTAATTGAAAAGTAAAGCGTAATTTTTGCTTAATGCTATTTACGAGAATTTTTCGATTACGCAATTTTCTGCAATATTATCGATTGTTTCAAATTTCCTTCTCTTCTTCTCTCATTTTTGAAACACAGTCTTTACTTATAAGGCTGTCCCTAATATATTATTACTAAAAATTGTCTGCAATTATCAAAAATTGAAACCTCGTATATGCTTGAAAGATATCGGATAACATGCATTTGCTAACGACGTAGGTACACTTTTGGGTTTCAAGTTTCAGTCTGGAAACTAAACTACTCGTTTTACGGTATTGTTTTTAAAACACGAAAACTTTTCAACTACCTTGACGGTAGTTAATTATGATTTAGAATGTGATCATAGAAACAATATTTATTATATTGAATGCTTTTTAAAGTCATATTAAAATAACACTGGTTTATAAAATGTAATGTAAAATAACATTGAAATTTGGATAGAATTTCAAAATATATATGAATTTTTGAATTTTCTTTATATCTCGAGTTAGAAACGTCTGATGGTTAAATTAAAAGTAATCGAATTTTCAACTTTCAAATCGGTTTGGTAGTTTAAAGTGAACCAAAACATATGGAAAACGTTGAATTTTTGGAAAATTCGGTCGCCATATAAAAATAGAAACAGTCGACTTATACTTTTTTTGTGATTTGTGAGTTTACAAAACCAAAACATATATGAAAAATATAGTATCATTCGATGTATACATTTTGGAGTAAGCTAGTGTACACAATCGAGTGTCACTGTGCCCATCTGCTAAGTTTGTTAAAAAATTATTTTACACATTACATACTATTGGTAAAGGAACAAAAGAGATTTATTTTAAAAATTTAAATTATCGCCGAAACAAATATACTCATTTTTGGATCAGAGAATTATCATCAAATAAAATTATAGTAAAATTCTGGAGGAAGACCAAATTCTAATTAAGTTAAACTAATTATTTTGAAAGTTTGTGCAGTAAATTTGATTATTCATTGTTTTAAACTCTAACTAGGTATTGTATGTATATGTAATTGTAATACTTGTAATTTAATCGACGATAAATCAGCTTGTATATTGATTTCCATTTGTTGGATATTGAATATCATTTGCCTTGTCAGTCTTCACGTTAGATTCTTGTTACATAACGTTTTAATTCTCAAAAATGTCATTCAATTTTATTAAACTCTTCCGCTATTTACTGATAACCGTAATTGTTCTAACGGATGCAATTTGCAAAATAAACTCCTTCAAGAACAAGAGAAAACCTCATATATAAAAACATCTTCAATTGTTTTTATGTTATTTGTCTATTCTAATTGCTTGTAATTTAAAAAACCGAAGGAAACTATAAAACTCGTAGAGAAGCAGTAATCAGTTTTGTCGATGAGAATAAGTTTAAAGAAATGCAATCAGTTGTAAAAAATTCAATAATGTTGTTAACAAAAGGAAGTCGTTTTTAAATGTCAAACCTTCTTGATATCAACAAATCATTTGTACGTCAGTGTATCCTAGATTACATGTAACTGCGGTTAAGTTTGTATTGTTGCTGCTCAAAATAAACAAAAATCTCAAATGAAAATTGAATTAAAACATGCATTTTAAAAAGGAACAAGGCTCACAAACAAGTATATAATTTTTAACAAATATTAACAGTATACTATCTAAGACGTGCACTTTTCAACTCCGCTTAAAATGCAGTGTTGCCCTTTAAGAAAAAAGAAATGCCTGCTAAATCTTCACAAATAAGATCATCTGCATCTTTTTGCTTCTTACGGCTTTTAATTGAGAAAAAAAAATGAAGGGAAAAATATTACGAGAAAAAATAGGAGAAAAAATTAGATTAAAAAAATGAAGAGAAGAAAATTAGGAGAAAAAATTAAGAGAAAAAAAATTAGGAGAAAAAATGAAGAAAAAAAATTAGGAGAAAATTAAGAGAAAAAAAATTAGGAGAAAATTTGTTATCCACCATGTGCTGGCAGTGCAGGTACCTTGCCACCGGTACCAAAAGATGCGAGTTGTCATGACCAACAACATTGGTTTGAGTCATGAAGCACAAAATTTAATTGTAAGGTAATAATTTGCCTCGAAAACCTGTTTTGAACATGATTGTGGTGGGGTTGGGACAGGAAGGGTGCGTTGTACCATGCCCAATTTCTAATCAGCTCTTCCTGGTAGTGACCAGACCTACTGTGAAAAAATCAAGGTTCTAGATGCTTCCTGTGAGGCGCAGGAGACATAGGTTTTTCGGGCTTTCTGGATCACAGGAATGAGCTATCGAAAAACGGTTTTTAACAAAAGACGTGGAATTCCGAGGCCAACAATCGTACAACGACGTATTTTTCAGTTGGGTGGATGGTTAGGTCAGAAAATGCGAAAAAGTGGTTTTGCCATCTGGACGATTATAAGTTGGTAGCAACTTGATGTTGCTACGAGGATGTATTGATATCTAGTTAGTCTAGACCAGTTCCTTGCATAAACAAAATATTGCGTTACCATAGCAACGAACAATAACTTATTAGAAGTGTCAGTGTAAAGTTTGGCGTCAAAAAAGTAAACCAGAGTCACGCAATAAATTAAATGAAAAAAGATGTCCACCGAAATTGTGAAAATCGAATAATTGGAGTATCGAGCCATCATCAAGTACCTGTATTTAAAAGGGTTAAGCGGTAAGCAGATTTACGAACATATGCTTAATACCCTTGGTGATCAATGTCCTTCGTATGCGACCGTCAAAAATTGGAATGCAAGCTTCAAAAGAGGTAAATTTTCCATTGAAAATGATGACCGATCGGGAAGGCCAGTTTCTGTGTCAGTCCCCGAAAATATCATGATTTTATCAGACCGTCGAATTGGGCTAAAACGGATATCTGAAGCACTGAATATTTCATACGAATGCGTTCATCATATGGTTCACGTCAATTTGGACATGAGAAAAATTGCTGCAAAATGGATCCCCAAATGTTTGAATGTTGACCAAAAGCGTGCAAGGGTAGAAGCATCGCGTTCGATCTGTGCTCGATTTGAAAACGATGTAAACGACTTCTTAAACCGAATTGTTACTATGGATGAGACTTGGGTACATTTCTACGATTCAGAAACTAAGCAACAATCGATGGAATGGCGACACTCTGGTTCTCCAAGACCTAAGAAGTTTCGTGTCGAAAAATCTGCTGGAAAAGTTCTTGCTTCAGTTTTTGGGATTGCCATGGAGTAATCATGATTGATTTTTGGATAAGGGTAGAACAATAACTGGAGATTACTATTCGACATTACTGACTACTCTACGGGAAATTATTAAAGAGAAAAGACGCGGAAAGTTATCCAAAGGTGTTTTGTTTTTGCAGGACAACGCCTCTGCACACAAATCTCATGTTGCCATGCAAAAATTCGTGATTTAGGGTTTGAATTACTAGAACACCCCCTTATTTACCGATTTGGCTCCGTCCGACTATCACCTCTTTCCTCAACTGAAAAAAAGTTTAAAAGGTCGTAAATTATCTTCCAACAAGGAGGTAATAGAAGCTGTGGAGGTCTGGTTTGCAGAGCAAGAAGAAACATTTTTTTTCGAAAGGTCTAGAGACGTTGCAGGTTCGCTGTAATAAATGTATCCAATTAAGAGGAGAATATGTTGAGTAATAAAATATTTTGACATTGAAATTTTGTTTGGTTCTATAGTAGGCTAGAAATTTTTCAATATATCCTCGTTACTAGAATACCTTTATTATAAAAGATAGATAAAATCTAATTCTGTGTCCAGAGCTCTTTCTTAGAAATAAATTCAAATCCAAAAGCAAAATTTGATACGTTAAATCGTCTTCGATTGGACAAAAATAAAATTTTGGGTTTTCAGATATTTTGAATAACACTTTTATTTATAAAGATATTCAAAATCGGTAAAAACGTTCTTCAGATACTTTTTTTAATTAGAATCCGTTGCTCACATGGGATAAAATTTATCGAAAGTTATGACAAAAAGTTATATTTACAAATACAAATCGTTGTTGGAAAGAATTTATTTTTTCCTTTTCAAAAATATATGACTTAACGTAGTTTAAGTGAATAATAATAATAGTTTTATTTTTTATTCGCGTTTGATATTTTCGACGTTACATTATTAAATTATGAATATTAAAATATGAAATAACAAATATCATGAATAAATACTGATCTACAATTATTGTTCAACTTGTACACCGTTCTTTTCAATACACAATTGGCACCGCCGTCTTGTATTGGAGTTCTATTATAAATAATATTCTTCAAAACCTCCAAACAAAATAATCTAAAACAGTAAATATCTGGGGATCGGGCCAACCAACGAATCGGTTCTGAAATTTCCATCCACAGTCAGGAAATGTTAAAGGTAAATAATCTGTTACCGCTCAAGAATTATAGGCGAAAGCGTCATCTTGGTAAAATATTATATTATTGTTTTGATGCTGCTGCAATGGAAGATTGTCTAAAATTCTACTAGATGAAGAATTTCTAAAAATCTTCTAGAATTTTGTCTGTTCATAAATATGGAAGTAAAATCTTCCACCTTTAGTACAGCACCAAACGTTCAACCCGAATTATCCCTGCCTTCTTCGTGTAATTGTAACATGTTATTTATATCAGACCAATAACGTGTATTGTGGATGTTAAAAATGCCGTCACTGCTAACTTACGAAGCAAGATAAATTTAATATTTTTAGTAGTTTGTCAGTTTATAAGGCACAGCTTACTATTGATTGTTTCATTGACACAGTCAAGATGCCATATAACCTCTTTCCTGGTTCGAACAATAAACCATATATTTTTGAAAATCAAAAAATAATGCTTTCAACAGCGTCATGGCGAACTACGATTTATATTTAAAAAAACTTTATGTCATAGCTTTCAAATTGCAGATGATTAAATTTATTTGATATGAGCTACGGTTTCTAATTAAAGTATACAGAAACTTACTCTGTACATAGTGTTATTTTACAAAAGTAATAATAATGTAGAATTTTAGAACGTTATTAATTGATCAGAAAAGAAACTGTATGTCGAGAAGTTTTTTCAAAATTTTCTGATTGTCTATCAATTATTGATCAATTCCATTCATATAGTATTAGAAATCACTTCAGTGTTCAATGTTTTTACTAAAGTAACATGATGCAAAGTAGAAATAGAAACTGTGATGATAAAATTTCAAAAATGTTTTCGTCGGTTACGTTTGCATTAAGAAATGCCTGTTAAAATGAATGCACATTTTTTCTTTTCAGTTTTTTCTTTCTAATTTAAACTATTGAATTTTAGTAGGTTTTGCATTCAAACACGAACACTGTTTGTCATTAATTTGGTAGTGAATTGTAGTGCTTCAGTTAGTTTTTTAACTATCCATATAGTTTGTGATAATTTGTCTGAAACCAAAGCCTTTTAAAATTTACATTGTGCTAATTTTTTGCTTAGTGTTTCTCACGAAAACAATCCTCCATATTAATTACTACAAGTATTTGTTTGTTTTTTCTTCATTCCACATTTCAAGGTTTTTTATTCTTAAATATTCATTTATTTTCGTACACAATTTACATTTTAAATCAATTTTTAATATTGTACGCCACTGGAGTTACGAGAATAAATAAGAATTATTAAATATTCCAGAAAGACCAGCTCATTGTTTGAATATCTTCTACAATATTATTCTACAACTATAAAAACATAGTCATGTAGTTGTTGAGATCGGTTATCGGTTCTAAGTTGTCATTCAATAGGAGTTGATAATGTGTAATATTAGTTGTGTGTATTTCTGATAATTATAAGAACTGTATTTGTTAAAATAAACTCTTAATAGTGCAATACGATCCGGCTGCGTTTAAGCACCTCGCAATTATTGACACGGAAAGACAATTAATACTAATTTATTTATTTTTCGATTTTGGTTATAAGAGTACTATTCCGGGGAAATTGTCCTGAAAAAGGGAGTAAGTGAGAAATAATCGCGCAAAGAAGATCCTTGCTAAATATAAATTTGAGTGCCCGAGTTTCCGACCATACTTGAAAAATCGATAGTTATCGAGATATAAACTCGAAAATCG
The DNA here is from genome assembly GCA_030710515.1 of Abscondita cerata. Lineage (NCBI taxonomy): Eukaryota > Metazoa > Arthropoda > Insecta > Coleoptera > Lampyridae > Abscondita > Abscondita cerata. The sequence continues at coordinate 54,808 of JALBCR010001496.1, read as the reverse complement.
ATTTTTCAGTAACAAATGGAGTTTTTGGATTGGTGGAAATTTACGATTCCGGTAGTTTTGGAAAGACACCTATTCTGTTCAGTATGACCCCCGACATTTTTGGTCCTATCCCGCGAATTGCTCAGATTGATACTTTTCGAGATATGAACCAAAAACTGCTCAATTTTTGCAAAGACGCATTTTCCCTGTTTCCATCCTCTGCATTTTCTTCGGTCGAAGATCTCTAACTTCTCTTTGAACGATTTCCTACTCGTCTTCAACATCAGAATCAGCGCCGGTGGTTTCAAAATGTTTGTCTCTTTTTTTTAATCTATGCGCATCTGGGACGCGCATTTAAATCTAACTCGTCGAACATTCGTTTTGTTGCTGCATAATTGTAACACATTGCAATGCCAAATCCAGCTTTTTACAACTGTTCCGCGATTCGCAGCTGCCGAGGTGCGGCGTCGTCAGTTGTGTGAGTCCTATTTTGCTAACTTTTTATTCCCACTGTAATGGATCTAATTCATTTCCAGATTTGTTTTGCGAAAAAATGCGGAAACGCGACTTTGAACAAATGGAGCAGAAAAGTATAGATCTGTGCAATTCGCGGGATAGGACCAAAATTGTTGCCCGTAAAAAACCACCCAATCTGAATGCGGTAGCGTGACATTCCGTCATTTTTCGCGCGAGAATGCGATAGGAAAATTTCAAAAATTTTCTCCGTCGCGGGCTCTAACTCGAAAAAAACTGTCGCTCAATTCAATTCACGCACTTCTGGACTCGTGGTTTCCTACCAATCTAAGCGAATTCATTTGTTTCTGAAAAACCCATTTTTGAGATATATCTCGCAAAATATAGATTTTTTGAGTTTGGCCAGAAGCACTAAAATTGTAGTGCCCAAAATCCCCCACAGGACGATCACTTTGAATCGCTTGTACGAACACGGCATGGCGGGGCGAGTTATAGTCCATCAAAGGGATTTAATCCTATTAAATCCTTTTCGTGATTATGGGGGAGATTTCGGGGAAGTCAAGATCTCAAAAACTGAGGTTTATATTCAGCAAGGACCCCCTACAAGCATATATTGTTTTTTTCCCTTTGCGCTATTATTTCCTACTTCCTACCTTCCTGGACTATAGTTTAAACCACTATTTCTAGAAGATGATTAATATAATTTATTGATAATAATTGTTTTCTTTTATAATATCTGAGGAGAACCAAAAAGGCAGTTTAGAAATATCAATTTTGGTATTTTATGGTTAAGTAAAACTCTTTTAAATTTAGTTTTGCATACGTTCTGTGTAATAGTTATTTATATGACTCTTTAGTGCAAAAATTACTTTGTTGATAAAATTAATAGATTGGTTGCTTATTTTGATTTGAAACTGACATTTATTTATCTAACCTGAAACTTTATCAAAACGACGTCTACCCTTCAAATAAAACGTTGTTCATTATTGAGAATAGTAATATGTTTGGTAGTCATGAAAACAGCTATATTATTTTGATTTGCCAAAGTGACAGTTAAATCTTAAATTAAATTTTGATAAAACTTATAAACACTAGATACTGGTCGTGGAAAAAGTCTAGTGTTTTACTTGAGGATAAAATCATGTTTTGGGGCGGTGAATAAAACGGGCAGAAGAATTTCAAAAAACTAAAATTACCAGCGTGAAATAGATGTTTCAGAGAGCATATTTTCGAAGAAAAAATACGGATTATACGGTAATTTTCCTAAAAAAATTACTGAAATTCCAAACTAACACCGTTGATCCACGATCAAATGAAACGACCCCCGATCTTATGAAAATAACTAAAATTGATTAAAAAGAATTTTACTTGAAACAATTATTAAATTATTATTATGATTGTAATTTCTTTTAAGAAAGAAATTATAATAACTGTAACCTACCAACCAACACCTTCACCCCCGATCACACTAAAACAACTTAAACTGACTAAAACAATGAAGTAAGTGAAGCTAGGATCCATCTAGTATTGGTCTAGTTATGTAATAAGAGTTCCAGTGAAGGAGTAAAACACAATTGTCGATTGGCCAACACTCGACAATTGTATTTTTTTACTCCTTCACTGGAACTTATATTGAGTAAAACAAATTTTACGTGAAAAAAATAGTATATTAAAGAATTAGTTTCAGAAGACGCATTTTATAAGACCAGTACATACGAGCTGCTAAAATTGCTAGGGTGGCAATATTTTCATTAAACTTTGGTTTAAATTGTAGTTTAAATTTAATTAGTACATTTATCATACGTTCAATTAAAAAAAAATACGTGGAAATAAAAATAAGTAGAGAAATAAATAAATAAATTAATATCAAAAAACCGTTTGGAATAAAATTGTTCTATTTCTATAAGAACTTAATTTTCTATAAAAGAAATCATTTGAGTACATTTTATAGCTCTGTAAGCGACCCAAAATACATTTTTTTTGTTTAAATTGTTATTGAGAATGTAATTTTTTTAAAGAAAAAAAATTGTAATAACTGTAACCTACCACCAACACCGTTTACCCCCGATCACATGGAAACGACTTAAATTAATTAAAACAAATTTTTGGGTGCAATTTTTGAAGACATCGAACGAGATACACACAATGTATCCAAAAATACTTCACAATAATTAACTTCCTGCGAAAAGGTAGGTACAACAATTTTACCTATAAGTGCGTGAATTTTGGAATTTCAATTTTTTTGGAAAATTAGCGAATAATCCGCATTTTTTTTCTTCGTAGATATTCTCTCTGAAACGTCTATTTTACGCTGGTAATTTTAGTTTTTCCAAATTCTTTTCAATACTTTGCGAACAGATATTCTCCTGTTATTCGATACGTATATGTATGTATCAATTAACGGTTATATAATTTATGAACTTTCTTTTTTCATCATTGTTACTTTGCACGCTTTCATTACAACTTGAACATTGTACTTGAAAATATTGTTTACAAAATACAAACATATTTTTCAGTTCAATCAAACTGCTTGGATTCTTGTATTTTGAACGTTGACTAAAGTTTCTGGAGTTAATTGTTTTAATTATTGCTTTTCTCACACCTTAGTATAGAAACAAAATTCCAATACGTTTATTCTTTTTCGTATATGCTAATTTAGTTTGGTTTGGTTTTAATAATTTTTGTAGGTTTTTATAAAGTAAATTTTGATAAAAAAAGTGTGGTTTGGTTATGGTATTTCCACGGACATCGCAGGAAGTGTTAATAGTATTCTGCAAAATTTCCGTATTTAAAATCTTTAGCGTTCATTACGAAATGCGTTCAAATTACTTTCTTTTTTTCATTAAAGATAAGTTTGAAGTTACTTAATTTTCGTTAAGTCTAATTTAAAATCACCATCTTTCCTGTTGATGTTCCAGTTTGATTAAACGGAAGTGAACAAAATATATTTTAATTACAATTTATTTTGCGTACGTATTTGACCCACTAAACTATCAGTAGATGCATGTATGTACACCTCTCGCATATTAATAAATGTTCATTCTGTCGCATTTTTAGATTGAATTGATTGCATTGACATTATCGTTGTGATGAAACTTCCGTTATTTGTACATAAACCACTTAGCCTCTATTTTTGCTCGAAAAGCTTACCAATTTTGATTTACTTACAACGAAAAGAATTAAATTGTAGATTTAATTTAAAATTCTATTACAAAATGAATTGTTAAAACCTACATATGTCTATTATTCATTAGATTCAAGATAAAAATTGAAAAAAAGGAGAAAGCTTCATAAATCGTCTACAAAAACCTGCTGTAAGATTTTAGTCTTAATTCATTTATAAAAATTAAGTAAGTAATCGTAAGTACTGTACTTAAGTGTTAATTGTGTATGACCACAATGCAATGTACTTATCAAGCGGGAAGTCCCTTAACAAGCACAACGTTATTTTTTCGTCTGGTGTCATTTAAAGGTAATTAAATGTTCTTTGCAACCGTTGAAAGACAACATTTAAAGTATATAGTAATTAATTATACATTAAATACTAAAATAATGTCGCACGGTGAATGTGAACAGTGTTTACTTTCACACTGTACTGGATTAACAGCGTAAAGATCAACTTTTGATTAACCCAAAGTCGTTTTTGTTTTTTTCTTAAATGTTAAAAACAACTTTTATTCTTTTGTAATTAGAGTCATGTTCGTTTCTTTCGTTGAATTCTGTAAGCATTTGGTTTAAGGTTGTTAAGGTTCAACATTTCAACTTAAAATTAATTATGAATTTTAAAAATTTCTTTTTTTAATGCCGAATTTGAATTTCATGAGTTTATGATTAATTGGGAAATGTTTCGTATTCGCGGTATTTTTATTTCTAGGAGTGTCGGGTGTGCTTAAATATTACATTTAGGTATACTACTTTAATTCAACGATGTATCTTCTTTGTAGAAATTGTTATGTAATGATACTTCTTTTCAAATAACAAAATAGAATCTTTTTCGGCGCCTAATGAATCCGGAATTTTATGGTTAGGAAAGGAAACTAAATTGAAAATGGTTATGACCTTTATGTTATAGAAATTAATTTTATTTAATTATTATTCTTATTAAATGTCTCGTAATGATTTATTTATCTTACAAAACAAATTGGTTTTGACAATATGTAAACTTCAATTGAATAGGTAAGGTTTTTAATTATTTTTATTGATTATTAATTTTGGTTGTATTAATAAAACTAATTTTTCTATACTTATATTAGCTTGTCAAAACTGTTATGGCTGCTATGTTGGACAAACACAACAAAACTACAAACAACAATAAACATGCTAAAAAAACAGCGAGAACTGTAGTAAATATTTTATTAGGTAGAATTTAGAAAAGGGGTTCATTAGGCTAACTTCGAAATAATTTTGAGTATAGGTCAAAATAATGAAAGAAATTAAAATGTGAATTTTGTCGTGAAAACCGGTAAAAGTGTTTCAAAAAATATTCTTAACAACTTTTTGTAATTTTTTTTGATATCTTTAGCGCTAAGTTCTATTTCTCAATTTGTAGTTTAAAGTTTATAAAAGGAAACATCCTAACGACCTTCCTACAGAACCTCTTCTTATCGTCCGATAAGTTTGTTATGTGTAATTTAACAGGTTAATTTTTCAAAGAATTGATCCATTAATCGAAGAGAAAATACCAATTGGACAAGCAGGGATTTCGTAGCTGTAGAAGTTGTTGTGATGAAGTATTGGCATTAACAACGCATATCGAAGCTGGATTTCAGAAGAAACTGGAGTTGTCTTTTTAGACTTAACTGCTGCTTTGATACAGTGTCAAAAGAAAGTTTACTTTTTAAATTGCTTAACGTTATTCCTTTTGGCAAAGTTGTTTCTCTTATTGAAAATACTTGTATTATTAGATCCAAAGTTTAGAGTTTTTAATGAAGATATAAGCAGTAAAGCAGTCTTCCACAGAGGGATCAGTTCTTACACCTATTCTTTTTAATGTATATTCCTGATCTTCCGCCGATGATATGAAAGAAAGTTATCTGATGATTTGTGTATTATGAAAAATTATTTCAAAAAATGGCCGATTATGTCCCAATCTTAGACAGGTTTCTTGTTTTCATTTAAGAAATAGAGAAAAGTAATACACAGTTAAACTATAAGTTTAACCCAGTTTATCTGGAAGTAACTTTAGATACGTTTTGTAATTTACAAAGAACATTTAGTCAAATAAAAAATGCAAATAAGAAATAATGTTTTAAAAAATTAGCTTGGCATTAGTTTATTCTAAGGCAGAATGTTGTACTCTTGTCTGGATGAATAGTATTGAATGATTTTGAAAACCCTTCACCTAAAACACTTAAATCTCGAAGTTCTGTATGGTTGCAAGACTACCTAAGTACGGCGAGAAAATATGGCAGTGGTTTTCTTTACTAGGTTGCCACGACCTCTCCTGTAAGGATTGTGACTTTTAATTGGGTTTTCGATAACATTTATCTTAGTATAAATCTTGATGTCAGACTGATAACGTCAATTCTTTGTCAATTAATAATTTTGATGTATCAGGAAACATTTTGACCGCTACTAGCCCTAGGCAACTAACTTGTTGGGCAACTACTTGGACAACCGATTGATAAACTGATCTTTCAGTATTTTAGAGCTAAGCAACTCAGTTGCGCATCTTAGTTTATATCGGAGTTGTTCGGATTTTCTTAAGTCACTTTCAAAGATGACGTTGAGCAGTGCAGACTCCTTCTTCTAGGTCTTTTATTGAAAAAGAGAAAGAACAGAATCAGAAATTTCGGGAAACACCTTATGCTAGTGACTAGGTTAAGCAAAAGATTATGCAACTTTGTCGACAGGTATGTAAAAGCAGTTACATAAGTCGATCCTTCGATAATTATACCCAACATAAGCGTTAGCAAAAATAAACATCTCGAATCGCCTGCTGTAAATTTCCAAGAGGTTGTACAATAGCAAACAAACACTGAGAATCACTGTCGACAAAGTTGCTTAATGCAAACTATTGCGTACGTGATCGCTAACACGAGTCGACAATAGATGTCGCAAAACTTATAGTTTGAATATGATGTACCCTCCAGTAGGGAATATAGTTGACAGCACGATTTTGTGAATAGTGAACTTACACTCGAGTTCTCTCACTCCTGAAGAGTCCCAAAAGGACGAAACAGCTGTCGAGGGATTCTCAGCGTTTGTTTGCTATTTTACAACCTCTTGCGAACTTACAGCAGGCGATTCGAGATTTTTATTTTTGCTAACACTTATGTTGGCTATAATTATCGAAGGATCGACTTTATGTAACTGCTTTTACATACCTGTCGACAAAGTTGCTTAATGCGCACCATTGCGTACGTGATCGCTAACACGAGTCGACACTAGATGTAGCAAAACTTATAGCAAAAAGATTATATTCCACACTATTCGACGATCTTTGGGCTAATAAATAGTTATTTGTCCAACAAGTAAGGAAAACGATTCTTTTTCCCACTCGAGCTCGAGTTGCCTCACGAGCGTAGCGAGGGAGGCATTAGAGTAAGAGTGGAAAAAGGCTTTCCTCATGTGTTAGACACAACATTTTTTCCACGACATTCCCTAAAAAAACAATCTAATAAAAGAAGTAATATTGTAAACGTAACCAATAGTCTCGCTACAGTATTCTGTAGTATCGGCGTGGTCTCAATCTGTCACAGCGCTATAGTATGATTAACATTAATTTCTGAAGGACAAAAACAATTACTCGATGTAAAGTTTAAACTGCATTCACCATAACGAGTGTTCAAATAAAAAACTCGGCTAAATAGGTATTGTATTTTTTTTGACATTTGGTAATGTTTTCACGAACTAGTTAGGTGATACAAAGTTATATTTTACATGTGGTTCACATATTGTGAACTTATATTAGATTGTTAATATTGTCATCGAAGCTATGTTGGACAAACACAACAAAAACCACAGTAAAGCTACAAAACGGTGAGAACTATAATAAATACTTCATTATGGAAGGTGGATCTAGAGGAAGGGGTTTATTAAACCTCTTTTAAGAATTTTTACTTAATAAAAACAATGTAACACTCGTTCAGTAACTCGTCTACACTTGTATTAGAAAATAAAGTATATTCTTGTACGGAAAACGATTCTTTTATGCTTGTACTTTATACACAAGGTAGCAATATTTGACTATTAGTTATTTTTTGCACTTCTAAATGAAACAGTATTCTCTCCCGCCACTTCAAAGTTTTGGGTACACTCTGTAGTACGAATACTGTATTAATTGCGAAAACTAACTTTAGATTTTTATAGCAATAAACTGTCTTTTGTGTTTTCTGATTTTACATTAGTAGGTACTATTAATTATATAGGCCAATGAGAATGTCGGAAAAATCTTTAGAACGGAAAATGTGGCATTAGTTTTCATTGCTGAAGTTTCCTGACCTCTTCTGTAACGTTTTTGTAAATTTTAACCACTATACAATAACATTTATCTTAGTAAGTCTTGATGTCAGTCTACGTCAATTATTTATCAATTAATAATTTTTATCTATCTAAACCGCGATATTAATGAATCTTGATTTTATGATGCTGAGGGTTATAATGGGATGTTTTAATTCTTGTAATACGCCACTCTCGAATACTTCTAACGAGTGTTTATAAATAAAAAACCGATTTAATTGTTTTTACAGTTTACACAAATACTACGGCAAAATATAGAGTGGTGGCGTAAAACTTGATATAAACATAACCTGAAAATCGAACTGATTTGGTTGAAATGATTAAGAATTTTATTCATTTTATATTAAAATAACAAAGCAAAATTATGACAGTCACATGCTCTAACCTAAATTTCGTATCAGCTGACTACTTTGTTCAAAAAATTACGAAGTGTGAAAGAAAATTCTGCCCATCCAGTCCAATTTTGTATTTGAACACTCGCTATACGGTACTAACCGTTGATGATTATATCGACATTCAAAATACGTACATCGGTAACCTCACTTTATGTAGGAGGAGCTAATTTAAGCTTACGTTGGTTTATTCATAATGTCATTGATAAAATTATAAACAATTTTTGTAATCTAATTTTGGTACGCATTTTAACGGTTAGGCAAAATCATTTAACCCATCATTTAACAAATCAAAAACAGAGATTATAATCTTATTCATCGAATTATGAACTAATTTGTACCCACAATGGTTTTTCCATAATCTGAATAATGACTATAATGATTAAAAAACAATTAATGTCAATAATAATTAGCTATCATCGATTTTTTTATATATAATTACGGCCCATATTTTAAACGTTTTCGCCAAAAACTCGTTTAAAACTCACAAATTACAAACAAACTTGATACTATGATTTATCAAATTTGGAATATATTTATATGGCGTGTGTCATTTTCTTTACAAAAATAAATTTGCAAACTGATACACAAGAATTTTAATACAGATTAGAGCAATCTGAATATTAAATAAGTAAGTAGATAAAATTATATAAACAGTGTTACAAGAGATAGTGTTAACCGATGTACTACCTCAAAGGTACTTAATTAATTTTGCAATTTATTTTTGAATTTGTTTGTACGTTATGATTGATGGTACTATAGGCATTTTATAGTTAACGCTAGATATCGCAACTGTAACTTTATAATGTCCAGTTCAGACATCCGTGGTTGGTGGTACGTAATCTAAAATTTTCTCTAATGTATATAGGATGTTCCATAAATAAGTACAGTAAATTAGAGGAATTGTTAATCGTTAAGGAAAATTAAAAAACTTAAATATGATTTTTCTTCTCGCTTGGGATACAAATACAAATGTATAATTGTTCGTAGATTAGATATAGTCTCTTCCTATCTATTACTTCTACTACTACTAAATGGTCTGACGCTACTATCAAATTGTTATCTGAAACAAATAATTTATGATATTGGAACAGCGTCATCGGAAGAAAAAGTTTTCTAATCTTAACTTATATTTTTCTTATCACCTCGGTTGTCTGTTCACGTTGCTAGGAACAGATTTGATGCGAAAATTGACTATTTTCAAATTCGTCTTGCATTAAAACGGCTCGAGATATTTTCGTTTCGAAAAAAGTTTCGAGTTTGCGAAAGATGTGTTTATTTTTTGATTTAGATTTAGATTTAAAATTCAAAAAAAATCTTACGCGGATAAAGAAATAAACATTTTTGGCCGTTTTAGTTTTATTTGACCTCGCGTGTTTTCAAAAGTTATATCAGTAGGCGACATTGAATTAATTAAGAGGGTAGATAATAAAAACGAACTTGATTCTTATGAAAGTTTAGAAATTTTTAAAAACAGAAATTTGCTTATGAATTATGATGATAACGGTCCATTAGGATTTTCGGAATTATTTAAGCTTATCTAACAATCAATTAAGTTTAACGATGCGTGATAAGCAGATAGTATATATAAGCTTCCCGTTGTTTTTATTTTTAGTATCGGTATCGCTGATGATAACAGCTTAGCTGTTGAAACACGTGTCCGAGTCAAGTTTTTGGTGCAGTTTTTGGTGTTCTTCTGTTGGTCAAAAGTTATAAGCAAAAAATTTCAATCGAAAACTAAAACGGCCATAATTTTTAAATTATAATCGATAAAGAAAAAGTTTATTTAAGAAAACGTTCGTTTTGTGCCCCTGTCGCATAATGTGTAATAAAATGTTTCTATTTTTAAAATTTTTTTTTAAGCAATTTTACATTGTCAATACGAAATACTGCAATTTTTACATTTTTATAACTCCGGAACCGTATTACGTAAAAACATGAATAAAAACATAAGATTCGTAATTTTGCAAATCACCTCGGTTCTCTGTTCACGTTGCTAGGATAGGGGAACAAGCATACCTAGTACTGGGCCAGTGTTAAGTAGATCGCGTGCTGTTGCATAGGTAAGATATGCAACGCACTTGAGGGAACGGTGTTACTTCATTCGTGAGGTTCCTAGGGGCCTGGGGGTAATCTAGTTATGATATAATCCAACTGCATCGGCTGAAAGAGTTTCCTAGATACCTAATAGTTATTGTATTTAACAAGAACTTAATTTAATCCTTTAGCAGAGTATTTTGAAAGGCAAACTATAACTTAACAGTTATTGAAGTACGTGTTTTTGCAGAATTTTTAGTGTTTTCTTTTTCTATAGTTTATTTTGTTTGATACAATAAAATTTTGTCAACTCGGAAGTTTAAATTGGCAGCGCCCACTTAAAATCTGACGTTAATGCGTCGGCGTTGTATCCAACTATGAAAGTGGACTATGTGCCCAAGTTGGTCGTTTTGTTTAAATTTATTTATTTATTCGCATGGTACATTATTTTCATTATTGTATTGCAATGTAAGTCTTGTGTATGGTGCCCCAGAAGATCAGTGTAAACCTTTATAGTGTGGTGACAAAACCGTGTGCAATTGTGGATTGACACGTCTTGGCAAAGTATTTGCCTCAAGATTTTGGAAAACCACTGAAACTTAATTTTAACATGCCATCCTTCGAATGATCAAGTGAGAGATCTTTAAGTTGGACATTAGTCCAGACTCTGAAGTTGGGCATTATATTCAACGGCGAAGTGCCCAGCCTCCCTTTAAACACGTTGATCGAAAACTCAAAAGTCTGGAAAAAGGAAAAAGAAAATTGCGTTTTAGAAAAAGATAGTTCAATACAAGTTTAGATAATAAAATTTCCAAGAATTTTCTTTTATAACTTTTTTTGTATAATTAATATTTTTGTATATACTGTTAAAACAATTAGTGTCGCGCAATTGTCACCTTCCAACCCGACTGGTCAGCGTGAAAGTGTAAGGCCAATATAGGGCTAATATAAGCCCTAATATAGGGAGACGGTGCTCCTACAAAGGAGCGATAAAGCTGTTCAGAGAAACTGTCGTTTCATTAAATGAAACTACAAACAACTTTTATGTGTAATAGATCTGCGCTATTATAAATAACACCCATATGCCAAGTTTCATCAAAGCAATGGTTTTCTTGATATCGTGTTTACGGACGGCCGTCCTCCAAATCAATTTTTTTTTTGCTTTATTATAACTTACTAGTTCTATTTAGTCGGAAAAAGTGAAACAAGAGGGTGTGACAAATTTGTTGAGATTTTCGCGACATGTTGGTAAACTAATGTTGTCTAGATTCGGGTATAAAGGCCCTCAACGTTTCGCTAACACGAGTAGTCAACTTCTTCGATGAGGTTTATCCATTTCCGATGTTAGATGTAGACAGACAGTCTACATGCAACATTTTGTTTTAACACAAGTCTTCTTCATAGGTCCGTCTATTTTCGACATTAAAGAAGCTGACCATGTGTTAGGGTGTTAATTTTGTTTATAAGATTGAGTAAAAATTGATTATAATTTATTTATTGACATTATCATCGAGAGTACAAATTAGTTCTAAATTGTCCATTTTATTTCATATTTGCAAACAAGTTCTTGGCGAAACTGTTAAAACGTTGATGAAGTTATGTAAAAAAATTTATTATTAACTAATTATTGAGATTATGGAAAATCCGTCGTGGGAGTTGTGTTGTTGAATTTTTATTTTGACATAGTGAAGGTGCTAGCTTGAGCTCAAGTTAGCAGATCGTTCTAACCTTAATTAAAATTTTCTCGTAATTAGACGAATTTACCTTTGTAAGAACATGACACATACCATACAAATAAGTTCCAAATCGATAAATCATAGTGTCATAGTCATTATTTAGATTACGGAAAAACCATTGTGGGTACAAATTAATTCATAATTCGATAAGTAAGATTATGTTCTTTGTTTTCGAATTATGAATTTGTTAAACGCTGGGCTAACGAGTTTTTACCTAAAACGCTTACCAAAATTAGATTATAAAATTGATTATAATTTATTTAGTGACATTATGAATAAACGACCAATAAGTGTTGCGACATCTAGTATCGTCTCGTGCTATCGTAACGCGTCCGAAAATGCATTTGCATAAACGAATAAATCATCGTAGAAGCAAATTAGTTCGAAATTGGCTGTATAAAACTGTCCATTTTTTATTTGCATTTTTAAACGAGTTCTTGCCGAAACAGTTAAAATGCAGGATGAAAATATATTTAAAAAATTGATTATTAACTAATTATTGAGATTTTCAAAAAACCATCGTGGGTACAAATTAGTACTTAATTCAATATGTTTAGTTGTGTTGTAGAAATTTGATTTTGATATAGTGGGGGTGCTAGTTTGAACTCAAGTTAGAATCTCCACTTTCAAAATCGGTATTACAGTGAATCAATTTCGGTACAAGTTCAAATTTTTTGAGTACAAATTAGTGCTAAATTGTCATAGTTTTTTTTTAATTTCGAGAAAGTGGTGGTGCCAACTTACCGACGTAGAATACGTAGACCGAAAATGTACTGCATAGAAACCATTCTCAAATATCAACCAAGTTTGCCCTTAGCTACGGGAACCTTAAAGAAACATTTTAAAATAGTAGATTATATCATTAAGAATAGAAGTAGTCATTTTTATTAGATAATTCAATTATTAAATAATAAGTGTACATACTGATAAACAAATCGTGATTTTAAATTCTATAAATGCTTTCAATAAACGTATATTTTGAGTTGGTCGAGCCGACCATGGATATTTCAACTCCTAGGATTTGAAGTATTTCAACTACGACTAGACGGTTCAACGGTTTCTATAGAAATTTACAAAGTCAACATTTTTGACCGCTTGAAGATAAAATTATTTTATTATTTATTTTGTTAAACAAATTGTCGTTACCGAATTACAAAAATTCAATCAATAACGCACTTGTACTCAAATTTTTCCTCGTGTAAAACAAATAAAATTCTGTTACTTACCTAATACATATCTTGTACCAAATCTTCTTGAAATTTATTAATTAAGAGCTAACGTTTGTATTAAACATATTATTTTGAAATGAATACATTAAAACCAGAAATGCAAATTTTGCATAAAATAAAATTGACAAAGTTCGACTGTGATATCAACCGAATAGTCACTTGTCCTCTATGAAACGGCGTTTTCCTAGAAGCTTCATACAAATAAACAATTATTTTGCTGTACTTTCAAATTTATTTTGTTTCTATCTTGTCATATTTACAAGACATTATTTTTAAATTAAGTTAGAAAGTATAAGTAAAATTCTAAAAATGTTTAGTATTGTTAAAAACTAATAGCTAATACTTCGAACTTGCATGTTTTTTAAATTGTGCTCTGTCTATTCGATAATTCAATTTTATAATATATTGTGCCTAGCGAAGGTGGATATACGTCATACCCCCATATACATACAGAGATGTTGAAAGTAGTAATATAAACGGTATAAAATATAAGTTCAGAATAATTAACTTATTTGGTAAGTTTAACGTTTATCTGGTTGAGTTGCATAATGATAATTATCCAAATGAGTTAGTCCTTCTCGGGCCCTAAAATCAACTAACCAAAGTTTTTTATTTGCTTTGTGAAATCTTTAAACTTAATAAAATACCCTACTAACACTCCTATTTTATGTATTCGAAATCGAGAACATACAAACATGTAAAAATTAAATGCACAATAGTTTTTTTCCATAAATAGAACAGTAAACTAAAACTTTAGTACAATTAAATTTTTTAGTACTAATCAACTTTGACTTAAGTTCTCCACGAAGAATGTGAGTAATTTAAATTTTGGAAGATATTTGAATTTTAAATATTTTTCAAGGATATTTGGAATTGAATATTTTTCACACGTGACGCAAATTTGCGAAATAAAATTACACAGTCAAAATTGGTATTTACTATGTATCAGTTTCATTACGACACAGACATCAGTCGTGTATGTAGATAAAATGAAATTCGATTGTTTGATACTAAGTCGTGCGTAACAGAAATGGCCTTCCAAGGTTAACAGAGGGTATGTTTATGTTTAAAAATAATTTTAAAATAATGATCGTGTGGTGCAATGTATAATTATTGACTATTTTGCATAGTTTTTTTTAATAAATTTCGCTACTTTCTATTTATTATTTAAAAATATTTTGAACTTTTGATGTAATAACTGTTTTTCTAGCAAATTGCAATGTTTTTTTTAGATCACGAGTGCTATGGACCGACGCCAAAGCACACTTATACATTTTTCGCTTGTGATAAGGCGAGTCGCAATAAATATTGACTTTTATTACTTTAATGTATTTAGAACGTCATTACTCGAAATTTGTATCTAAATTACATACAGACTACAAGAATTTATTCATTACTTGAAAATGTTCAATTTGGACGTGAGATTATTGTTTGATTCAGCTATTTAAAGAAAGTTTTGTTTTTATAGGTCAAATAATTCTAATATTTAAAATGACGTTTGGATCCATACTATGTATTTGTTATTTTAATAGATATAAAATAATAATTTTGCAATTACCAATACTAATTATACAGTGACCGGCAAAGAGTTTGCAACAAAGTCCGTCCTAAAAAAACAATGTTTTCTGTTCTTTACCGTCCATTGGTAAACTAATAAATAAAAATTACTGGATTGTGAAGTTTATTTGTTGGTTTTATTGTGTTTCATGCAAATCGAACGCAAAAATTTGTTTTCTCAATATTTCCGGAAAAATGCCGGAAAACTGATATTTTTGAAAAGTCGTTATTTTCTTTTGAAAATTTGCACATAGACGTATAATCTAATCTGAACAACTTTTTTCTTAAGCATTTTTCAATATCTTGTCATCTAACCTCACTTTTGACATATTTAAGGGATTTTTTAAATTTGCCGCCATGACAGTGGTCAGATGACATTTGTCAAAGTGTTTTATATATTAATATGACATTTAATTATAAATAATGACATTAACATAAAGTATCCTAACTACAACTATTGTTGTAAAATTTCTGAATTTGGTTCTAATTCATTTCATTATCAATACTGCTTGATTCTTGCGCTTCTCGTTTTAAACCAGTCAATGAGATTGAACATCTTGGATCATAAACTGAAACTAATCAATATGTTTGGATTTTCACTATTTGATTTGCAATTTAATATAGAATGTTATCAGTAAATGAACTTTAACAACTAGAATGCTAATGTAGAACGTTGATAATCATTTTGAAAATTTTGTCTGAAGAATGAAACATTTTGACTAGCATCTGATATTTTTTGTTACTCCAGTTTTTTTTATTTTTGATTTTTTTATTAACAGAGTCTATATTTTATTTTTGATGATTAAAAATTTAGTAATGATATCGCTATTTTTTGGAAAATGTTGGCCAAATTTGAATACATTTTTGTTATCCTTTAATTTATGAAACCGTGTTACAAATAATCACACTGTATACTTACCTTAATAGCAGTTTGGTGATAAGTTATAAGTTAGAAACAAGTGTACTGTTCTATATGTTGTACTTCTGTAACCATTAAAGTATTAAATTGAATTTTCACGGATTGATTATTTTGTAGAGTACATTGTACATCGGAATAGGAAGAAGTGGCTGTTAGACAAATATGTTGTACACATAATACAAGCAATTCTTGCCTATTTTTGCACTTAGCGTTAATTTTCGGTACTTTCACGATCAGTTATATTTTATTCTCGACTTTATGTGATAACCGTTGATAATCAAATCTCATTAGAAGCGGTCGAGTTTAAATAATCAACAATTTGAACTAAATACTAGAGAACAAAAACTTCTTAAGTAATATTCTTAATTTGTTTTTGTGTCTACTATGTTTAAAAGCGATGTATTTCTCGCAATGATGTCAAAATTCGGTGTTAGGCGACCCTGCGTTCTTCTTCTAGGTAGACCTAGAACTGTTGAAATTGGTAGAATTCGTACTCATTTGTTTGATTCACCAGTTGAAAATTAAATTTGACAGTTTTAACGTTAACCATTATTAATGGTAACATAACCTCTTAGAGTCATTAATGCATGCTAACTTAGTCGAACATAGTCTGTTTAATGTTAATGATGATCAATTGTTATGATTAATTTCTCAAAATAATATAGTAAACATGATAACAATTTAAATCAGTTGTTTTCTTGTTGTTACTATTTCCCATAGTTTTTTATTATTGACTGTATACATTTTTCTGACAGAATTCATTTTATTATATTATAATGGAAAAATTCGGTATACAATGTGCAGAAATAAATGAGAAACGATGGTTTTACATTTCAAATATTTCAAAAATTATGTACGACCTCATTACTGTCGCTAATGTGCTTAATTACATTTTTGATTATTTTTTTTAATGGTGTATATGAGAATATTCAAGGATATTATAATAATTAACTAGGCAATACTTTAACCTGCACATTAACAATCTATTGATTTAAAGATTACCTTATTATGTCTTGCATTTTCTAATTTTTATTTCATTGCTTTTGTTGCGATGATTAAATTTTATTGATAATTATGTGTAATCTTTACTTTCACAACCATTTTACTGTTTTAATTTCCTATTGTATTACGTTTAGCAGTATACTTTTAGTTTCTCATAATAAACTTCCAGTATTTATAGTTTTTTGTTGTACCAAAAGTACCTAATTAATATTCAAGGTTGGTATCTTAATAAATAGTGATCAAAATGATATAGTGTGATTTCGTTATTTTCAAATAGAATTTGACTAAAACCATCTTCACCCCAATGCACATCATGATATATATTTGTTGAACTTTCGATACAGCACCATCTATTCATGTTTGGTTGTCCCGGGTAGTTCATACCGTTATATCTTGTAAATTAAATTTGGAATTACAGAAAAAAACATAATTTTTTTCTTAACCACAGTATAATAAACATACAGTAGCATATCTTGTTCCCACTAAAGACAACGCGCAATTAGTTGTCACTTCGGTTGAACACTGATGGGGAAACGGTATAACCTCTTCTCCAAATTGATAAACAAACATAATTGATTATCTAAAAAAAACAAAGATTTAGATTTATTTACATTTGATTAGTTTATGTCAGAAATGAAATTAGTATAATTAAATCTGTTTAAACCGAATAAATGGTTGTGCTGTGGTTTAACCGTAAAAAAATTTGTCCATCGTTGTAATTTTTTACCAAAGAATGTTTAAAAAATTGCTTACTTGTTTTCTTATTGTATAAAAATACAACTTTTTCTCTTATCTTCAACCATTTATTAGATACTAACTTAAATATATAACAAATTAAAAACAATTTGGTCCTTTATTTTTAATGAGTTTTGGTGATAACTTGTGTAGATTGTAGCATAGAACGAGCGTTTATCCTTGAATATAAATTATAGACATTTGTATTCAAAAAACTTTTCGTTGCCATTGGTTAGTAGAACCTGAGAAACAGAAAAACTCATTATACTCTGACATTTTTGATATCGTGTTTGTTACTAAAAGTAAAAAAACTGAATGAACATATTGTTCAGAATTGATTGATTAAATATTACTATATTATTTTAAGTGCAATATGGATTTTATAATCAACGGATATTCTAATTACAAGACGTATTCAAATATATTAACAAACGTTGAATATGTATCTAAAGTGTACGGCGATTTTACTCGAAAAACAAAAAAACTTTTAACAGCGTATAGAAAGTGCGTCGCAAATACAAAAAGTGAAATTGGAATTAAAAATAAAAATTTTGCTCGAAAATTCCCATAACTTTTTTCTACAATTGGAGGTATTGTCAATACAATTAGTGTCACGTGATTGTCACACTACAGTAATTACTTATCGGATCAACAAATAGTTTAAACAAAAGTTGTGTATAATTAATTTACAAATAACTTTTATTTGAAGCGAAAATGTGTAAAATGAATATTTTTGTAACTAGAATTTGAAAATGAAAAAGTAGTTTAGTAGCCTGTTTAGATTGACAAATTATGCCCAAAATCTAATAAGCTCTACGGTAATATATCAAGTTTTATAAAAATAGGACCTATGGCTTTCTTGAAATCGTGTTTACATGCGGATGAACGGAAGGCCGACCTCCAGACAGAAAATTTTGTGTGCTTTATTATAACGTACCAATTCAAAACCGTCGGAAAAAGTGAATCCCCAAATTAGGATTATTTTGGATCACTTTGTAGAATATTAACTAAGTTTTGAGAAGAAATAGTTGTATATTTCGCTCTGCTCATCAGGAGGTTTAAAAATGAATGTGCAAGTGACTGGTGGATGGCGGTTTTAGGATGTACAAATTTTTTTTCCATCCGTTTCCTTATAACTGTTTTTGTTATCTAAATATTCCTAGAAGAAACTATCACAAATAGCTTTATATTATGAAAGATAAATACTTCGATTTTTTTAACAGTATTTCATATTTTTAGGAAAATTAACACAGATGGAACATCAATCGGTAAAAGTATAGTTAAAACAAAAACGTCTTTTGGGATTGGACCTTGAAGAAATGGTAACCGTAGTTGATAACGTTTTGGCACCTATCGTAAGCGGCTTAATCAGGGTGAGAAACTTGAAACAAACAAACAAGAATTCAAAGAAGACTCTAAAAGTCAACCAAGCCAGATTCTAGATTTCTTTCAGTCTACCAAGAAATCTATGTTTGTTTAAGTTTCTCGCTTTGATGAAGACTCTCGCGATAGGTGACAAAACGTTGGCAACTACTGTTATCATTTTGATATGAACCGATCCCGAAAAACGTTTTTGTTTTAACCATGACTCCGGTCGTGGAAGCCTCAATTCTTACATTAATGAAAGTATAGATGATTAGTGTACTTTTTGAATATATTTTTGTGTTTTTAATTTTATATACCCGAGATTTGAGTGGGTTTTAGATTGAGCTAAAATTACAATCATATTATTTTACATAATTTGTGAAAAAATTTTTTTGAGCGATACGTAATTACCATGATATGTTACTTACAAGACGTTAATTGCGCTATTTTTATTTGTTAATATCTTTTATTTATATTAGTTTATGTATAAAACTATTCATTGTCTGAATGTAGCAATCTCCACATACTCCTCCATTGGGTTCAAATTAAATATTTTGTGGGTAAAAGATCAACCATACTTTTTTATTTAATTATTTATTTTAATATAATCAAAAACTTTGTGTGAATTAATTTTTTTATTTTAATAATTACGCTTTTATCTCACTAAGAAAAATTCTCTTTTAATTTTGATTAACATTTTTAATTGACTCTTATTAATTTAAACTTTTAAAACTCGAGCGAACTGTAAAAACAAGAATCTGACGTATGACTATAACAGGAATGGAAATTAATCTAGTTTAACAGAAATTTTTACTTTCAAAAGCATTCAGCTTTATTAGTGAAACTGCACATATAGGTAATAACAACGTAACTTGTATAAGAAATAAACAAATCTTTTTATGTATTTTAAGCGAGACCGTTTCAGAAATTAGATTTGGCACAAAGTACTGACCTAAATAAAAGTGCCAGAATTTTTATTATTTGTACTAGATTTTTTAAAGATAAGTATGTATAATAAAATGAAGGAAGATTGTTAGTAAGTAATTAATTTAAGTAATTAGTATATATGTATTTAGTATGCACATGTGGTTCTTAATTCCACAAAATTTTTTACTAAGCGACAATGATTCTATTGTCTCATTGTTTAAAATGACTACAATAAATACATATTAAAGCATTTTTTTTTTGTTTAATTTATGTTTATAACATATTGTTTTTATTAAAATAATGATATCAGTACGTCAGTGGTACTAACAATTATGTTATAATAGGATATAGTAAAATAAACACTATAGAAAAAAATTCAATTCTTTCTGAAAAATTTAAATAAATAAGTAAAATCACTTCCTCAGTGATTACAAAGAAATGCTAACGAAATTGACACGTGAGGTGCGTCCCGCATTTCAAGCTATATACATTAATCAAATCTACACAAAAATAAGGATTGTCTAATTCTTGACACTGTAGTAAGAATTATAATTATTATTGAAAAGTGAATGGTTTATGTAGTTGCTCTTTGTCATTATGGCTTTTCATATTCATATTTTGAATTTTTGTGGAGTTCGAAATGATTGATTAATTTAATACTACTAATTACACTTCTATAATCGAAAATAGTAGGTCCGTACTGTAACATGACAGATTTTTTTTGTAAAATTAAATAGTATATTGCTAAATTGTTGTTAAGATATACTTTATTATTATTATTAAACACACTTTAGTACCTGTTACAGTTTTTTGCTTACTTTTGTCACCTTTAAAAAGTCGCCCTATACATGGGAATTACTGTCTCGAATGCTTGTTTCTAAGACATTATATCAGTCTGAAGATGTACAATGTATTATGTTGTCTACATTTCTGATTTGTTATCTATGTACTTTAACTGTTGTTATATATAATTTGAATCGGCTCCCTGAAGAATCCAAACGTGCATAAATCTGAACCGATAACATTTTTTTTATTGTTAATACTCGAAAATAAATACATTTTAGTTAGTGTCGTAAGTCGCAGGAGTTATTTAAAGAACTTAATGTATGTTTGTCATATAAAACACGCAATATATCGTATCAAAATTAATAACAAAAGTCATTGGATTATTAAACGATCTAGAGATTATTAAGCTAATCCCTTTGAACAAAAGTATTACATTTATTAAAGCAATCGATTACACTTTAACTCGATGTCAGTACAAATAATAATAAAATGCACGTGCATATGGTGTTTTTTTTACGTAAAACTACAACATGCACTAGTTTCAATTGCCTGATTATTACGTAAAATACCATAACTTGTACTTATGTAAGCTACGTCGTATAAAATTATGTACATTTTTTTTTAATCACTAAACGTGTAGAATTTCTATAGATTTATTCTCAGATTAATTTAACATACGGTGAATAGACGATTACGCATCTTTTTGTGTAGTGAATTTTTGTAGATTCAGGAGAGACACATTTTAAAATTATTTCCAAAGATGACAGAAATCGATGCTAACTACGGTATTGTAAGTGAAGCAGTCTGTATATTATTACATTTTTGAATCCCTCGTGAAATTTTAAATGGAATTTGTGAATAACAGTTTCTCCTAAGATGTACCTTTTTGGGCGTAATTGACGTTGTTTGTTGTGGGATCTAGGACGTTTCAGTGCCACCGGTTAATCGCTGCCGTTTCATTGCCGCCCTGTTCTTCGCCAAGACGTTTCATCTCTGCCGTTTCAATGTCGACTACCGTTTTACAGTCACTTTGTGATACAACATAATTTTGTTGACTTTTGACAGTTCAAAATTTTTAACAAACAGAAAAACACCAAAAAAAATGTCTGTTAAATAGACGCTGCAGTTTAGTGTTCCATTCCTTTGATCAAAATTTTTATTTCTAATTAATGTATAAATGTATTTTTGTAAACATAAAATCTCAAAAACAATACAAAAAAACAGGCAAGTAAGGGTTAACAACTTAGGTAGTTGGATTTTAAAGATTATTAGACGATTTTATAAACTACGTATATGTGTTATCGTTGATTTACAATCAAGGGTGTTATTTAAAGGTTTTTTTCCCTAAAGGTACGATTTCGTTAACGCCGATACCGGCCGCGTGTATAGGTTACTGATAAATGCTTTACGCGCTTAAATGGAATTTACGTGGGTACGCTTTCTTTAAGGGTTTCCATCGGCGAGCGTATGCGTTTAACAGCGTGCGTTTTACTCGACTCCTGCACGGACCAGTCTGAACGCGCTTGTGAATGAAAATGTCGCCAAATAAATTTAGTGCAAAAGAAGATGACGATTTAATTAATTGCGTTAAGCAACATAGAGCGATTTATGATTTGCAAAACGCAGATTATAAAAATCAGTGTGTGAAAAATAATATTTGGAAAAGTATTAGTAGTACTGTGGGCAAAGATGGTAAGTACCTATGTTGATTTTTTTAATACGTAATTTTTTAATTATGTCCTGAAAATTTAGTTTTTTTTATATTGAAATGGTTTTCAAAATTAGATTAGGAAGTCAAAAGAACGTACGCATGCATGATTTTTATCAATTCTATAATTGACATACCACTACACACTAATTTATTCTAGATACATGATTTTGTTGCCATTCCAAAATATCAACGTCATTGAAAAAAGTCACAAATTTTTCCCTAATTTCGAAACCCTCTAGATTTGCAAATCCACCCATTCTTCTTAACGGATGAAACCCTTCTGGGGCTTTTTCTCCAACATCGTAATCCTTCATTACATTATTTTCTAAGTAACCAGTTCTTAAGAAATTGTGCAAACTGCATGCTACTAATATTAGGTTGTCGCACGTTTCTGGTTTGATCGCAATTGGAGTGTAAAAAACTCTAAATACTTGGCTCAGAAGACCAAACGCATTTTCCGAAACCCTGCGAGCTCGGCTTAACCTATAATTAAAGATAGCTTTGCGTTTGTCACTATTGACTACTGGTTTTGTGAATGGCTTCATTATATGTTTATGTAAACGAAATGCTTCGTCACCTATTACTACATAGGGCATTTCTACATTTAAACCATGTAGTGTCTCGCTTGGTGGAAATATGTTTCCAGAGTACACTTGACTGCCCATTTGAGATTTTTCAAAAATACCACTATCTCCTTCTTTTCCGTATGATCCCACGTCTACTGCAATAAACTTATAGTTTGCGTCTACCATGGCAAGTAGAACCATAGAGAAGTAGTCTTTATAATTAAAAAAAGGATCCACTGTTACTTGGACATTTCATACGTATGTGCTTTCCATCAATGGCCGCTGCGCAGTGTGGAAAGTTCCATTTATGGTAAAAGTCCTTAGCGTTTTGTTTCATACTCTCTGGGCTTGGTGATTGCAAAAATTGGGGTACGAGCTCATCGCGCATGATTGATAATGTTTCTTTGACAATAATACTAATATAGCTGTTGGAAATACGAAATGAAAATGCCAATGATCTGAACGATTCTCCTGCGGCCAGATACCTGAAATAAATGAAAACATTCCAATGTATTCTATAAGGTTTTTAATATGACTACCGATAAATGTTTTTTGAAATGATAGTAATACCTTTATAAATATATTGTAATGTAACTATTTTGTAAATTTTAGTGGACGATTGCAAAAAGAGGTGGAAGTGTATTAGAGACCACTACTTTAAGACCAAAAAGTTTACAATTGGGAACTGGATCATCACAACATGATAAACCAGTGAAGTGGCATCTATTTGAAACCCTCGTATTCTTAGAAACGTCCAAGCATGAGAGAATGTAGGTTAAGCTTAAAATTTTGTGAAGTATTTAAAGAAAATATTTTTCCAGATCTCAGTATACAATAAGCGCTGTACATACTGGACCTAATGATGAAGAAATTATGAATACGCCTAACGCTGATCAAGGAATTGAGGAATCTTTTGTGGAGGAAGTAGTAAATGGCGACGGTTGCTGCAGTTCTGCAGAAAGCAGTAGAGCACCTACTCCATCAACATCTTCCGAAAGACTTTCGCGTAAACGCTCTGCATCTAATGCAACCATTCTGCAACAAATTAATAAAAGAGCAGAGGGCAGAGCTGAATTGCTTCGCAGTATTGTTGACAAAATGGACAAAGATGAAGATGATGTAGATGTGTTTATGCGTAGTATAGCCATGACGGTAAAAAACTTCCTCCACATCAAATTGCTTGGCTAAAACACGGATATTATCCGTGGTGTCGGAACTGCAATTTTCGCAACCTCCTACCGATTACCCTTCATTTATGCAATTGTAAACGTATTATTTAAATAAATATGTAAACATAATACATATAAATAAACTGTGTTACCTTAATGTTAACGCTAGTTTCTGTTGTGGAGATATTGGACATTTCACATACGGGGTACTTGATTTCTTAAGCTTTTCTTGCACCAAACTCAATATAAAATGAAATTGTTCTTCATTGAGTCGAAAGAATTCTTTAAATTTATCGTCATTTTTTAAATGACGCTGAATCAGAACATTAAAAATTCCCTCTTGCTCACGTGTTTTATATAAATTGTGCACTTGCTTTCTACGCCTTTGTTGCAACATATTTAAAAGTTCGTTATCTTCCTCTTCATCTTCTAATACGCACAAAGTCAATTGTGTAAGTACTAACTGTTTTTGAGCCATTTTATCCTGGACTTTTAATGCGATGTCTGTTACCGACGCTAGTACTGACACAAATGTATGAAAGCACCCTCCCGCGTACGAACGCGACCGTCACACGCCGCCTATGTCGGCCGCCGATACACGCGGCGTTTTTCGGTAGTAACGAAACCGTACCTTAAAAGTATCGATAACTTTGTAGAATTCTGAGATAACACTAATTGTTTTTTGTGTACAAAAAACGATCCAAATTGAAGCAGTAATCGAGAACCGTTTACATTTTGTTCTTTCAATATTACTAGAAAATATTTGTATGCAAATTAAAAATTCATAAGTATTTTTGTAATCAAAATGAAACATAGATACACATTTGTTTTTTACAAAAAACAATGCAAAACGTAGGTGTTGGAGCTTTTTTTAATTGTCTCCTCTATCACAAAATTAATAATAAAAAAAAGTGATTGAAAAGAACGTATCGGCAACTAAACAACAACGATGAAGCGTTTCGGCAATGAAACTGGGACGAAGAAACGTCCCGGCGATTTAACAGTCCGACTGGCGGCACTGAAAGGCCCCATCCTCTTTGTTATGTATGTCAATCAGTCAGGAGGAATGTGACTCATTTTTGGCGCATGTCATCGCAATCCCTCGTCGTTTAGAACGTTAGAAAAATTTGTAACAAGCGAAGTACAATATCTAATGAAACTTTATAACAACATCTTAGAATTTTTACTTTCTTTTTCTTTTTTCATTTCAAATGGAACATTCTGTGTATAATTTTTAATTTTTGTTAAATTTGAATATACGTTTTTCTAAAGAAATTGACATCGTCAAATCTCTGAAGCAAAAATAATTGGGGTTATACTATTATACATTGTTACAATTTTTATTGTTTTTCTTCGAGAGTTGAATAAACGTGGATCATATTACACCATTAAAAATTTATTTTAACCCGTACAGTTATTGTAATTCTTATATACAAACACGTTAACTCGGATTAAGTGACAACTGACAACTCACAACTGTCTCCAAAAACCGATTGAATAGGCTTTTATAGAAGCCACAACAGTTCTAGAAATATTTTCGAACACTCAAGAAACCGTTCAGAAAGTACGTGGCAAAACCAACTGATTTTTGGTTAAAAATGTAAAAAATTGTCATTCTAACAGGAACTCCGAAATATTTGAAAAACTAACACTAAATGGTTAAGATGAAATCAAAAGAAAATACAACATTCCATTGGTAAAAATTACTGATATTTCCATTTGAAAAAATCAAGCGATCTACGTTTGAAAATTCTGAAGTATAAAAGTTCATATCATTATCAATTACCGGGGTAATTATTACTTTCAGCGATATAACGACATGGAAAACATGAATTTCTTCTGGAAAAGGTACATTAAAATTCAACGACAACGAGAAAAATATAATAATATACAGGATCTTCCACTCAAAATGAAAGGAAAACTATCACGGAAAGTAAAAATTCTGTACAATATATTAATGGTAGCTGTGTATACCTCCAATCCTAAGTTAATCTTTGATTTATTGATTTATCTTTTTAAGTTGTATTGCCTTTGGACTTTACCAAAAAAAAGTTGCCCTGAAAATTCTAAAAGAAAAGACCATGTTTGTGCTTGTATTTAAGCGTTTTACTAACATCTGCATAATTTATTATTGATGATTACTTTGTGTTATTTCATTCAAATTTTTTCGTTCAATGTATGGTTTAGGTGAATAAAGACGTTTTTAATTACTAGCGGTATTAATTACCAATTTCATGATATCAGCTAAAAATAACGTCACGAAACAAAACACAATTAAACTTCATGGTGTTTTCGTCGTGATTAAAAATATTTTCTTTTCTGATTAATGTTTTTTGACTTGGCGGAAATTGCAAAGAATGGCAAATGTTTGTGCATTTATTGTATGTACATGGAGTATCCGGTTTCAGGGTTTGATGTTTATAAAATACCTTTATTATTACAATGTAAATAATTAAATTTTATAACTAATAATCAGAAAATTTTGTGAATTAAGTATGATTTATATGATATTAGTTAAATAATTGTTAGTTTCGTACTTTTTGGATACATAGGTACTTAACTGAATTCGCCCTGTTTACCCAACACATACATTTATTAGCAATGATTTTCATCTTGTTTTGCGCAAACCAATCTACTACCATGTATAATTCGGCTTGTAATTCAGGCATCCTACTAACCTATCTAAACATTAAAAAAAAAATTAAAAATTGTTTTTTGGTAGAATATTTAAAAAAAAAAAAAAAAAAAGGGCCTCAAAAGATTCCATATGTTGCATAAACTGATCGTTTTCTTCCTTACTTTAACTTTCTAAAACAAAAAATCTTTTAATGCAAATTGTAGATATATGACATCTTGTTTTTTGTCTACTTGCGTCAGAGGGTAAGTTCAGACAAAACAAGTAGATTTGTTGTTGTTGATTTGTCTTTATTTAATATGTATTACAGCGCTAAAAATATTGGTAATAAAAATTTTTTTAAATTAACTTGGAAATGTTTTTTTTAATAAGCTGATTAATAAATATACTGGACGAACTTAAAAAAGTTAATGATTGAAGAAGTGGTAGGGGGAGATGGATTTGGTTGCAAGACTACCATTATCACACTTTTTTAACTGTTTCGTTCAAACTGTCTCTTTTTTTAGTTATTTTTTTTTTTTTTTTTTTTTTTTTTTTTTTTTTAATTTCTGTTAATTTCCCTGGTTAATTTCACTTGTAGTTGGAGGGGAAAAGTCATAAAGAAGGGAAAAAAAAAAAAAAAAAGGGGGGGGGGGGGGGGGGGGGGGGGGGGGGGGGGGGGGGGGGGGGGGGGGGGGGGGGGGGGGGGGGGGGGGGGGGGGGGGGGGGGGGGGGGGGGGGGGGGGGGGGGGGGGGGGGGGGGGGGGGGGGGGGGGGGGGGGGGGGGGGGGGGGGGGGGGGGGGGGGGGGGGGGGGGGGGGGGGGGGGGGGGGGGGGGGGGGGGGGGGGGGGGGGGGGGGGGGGGGGGGGGGGGGGGGGGGGGGGGGGGGGGGGGGGGGGGGGGGGGGGGGGGGGGGGGGGGGGGGGGGGGGGGGGGGGGGGGGGGGGGGGGGGGGGGGGGGGGGGGGGGGGGGGGGGGGGGGGGGGGGGGGGGGGGGGGGGGGGGGGGGGGGGGGGGGGGGGGGGGGGGGGGGGGGGGGGGGGGGGGGGGGGGGGGGGGGGGGGGGGGGGGGGGGGGGGGGGGGGGGGGGGGGGGGGGGGGGGGGGGGGGGGGGGGGGGGGGGGGGGGGGGGGGGGGGGGGGGGGGGGGGGGGGGGGGGGGGGGGGGGGGGGGGGGGGGGGGGGGGGGGGGGGGGGGGGGGGGGGGGGGGGGGGGGGGGGGGGGGGGGGGGGGGGGGGGGGGGGGGGGGGGGGGGGGGGGGGGGGGGGGGGGGGGGGGGGGGGGGGGGGGGGGGGGGGGGGGGGGGGGGGGGGGGGGGGGGGGGGGGGGGGGGGGGGGGGGGGGGGGGGGGGGGGGGGGGGGGGGGGGGGGGGGGGGGGGGGGGGGGGGGGGGGGGGGGGGGGGGGGGGGGGGGGGGGGGGGGGGGGGGGGGGGGGGGGGGGGGGGGGGGGGGGGGGGGGGGGGGGGGGGGGGGGGGGGGGGGGGGGGGGGGGGGGGGGGGGGGGGGGGGGGGGGGGGGGGGGGGGGGGGGGGGGGGGGGGGGGGGGGGGGGGGGGGGGGGGGGGGGGGGGGGGGGGGGGGGGGGGGGGGGGGGGGGGGGGGGGGGGGGGGGGGGGGGGGGGGGGGGGGGGGGGGGGGGGGGGGGGGGGGGGGGGGGGGGGGGGGGGGGGGGGGGGGGGGGGGGGGGGGGGGGGGGGGGGGGGGGGGGGGGGGGGGGGGGGGGGGGGGGGGGGGGGGGGGGGGGGGGGGGGGGGGGGGGGGGGGGGGGGGGGGGGGGGGGGGGGGGGGGGGGGGGGGGGGGGGGGGGGGGGGGGGGGGGGGGGGGGGGGGGGGGGGGGGGGGGGGGGGGGGGGGGGGGGGGGGGGGGGGGGGGGGGGGGGGGGGGGGGGGGGGGGGGGGGGGGGGGGGGGGGGGGGGGGGGGGGGGGGGGGGGGGGGGGGGGGGGGGGGGGGGGGGGGGGGGGGGGGGGGGGGGGGGGGGGGGGGGGGGGGGGGGGGGGGGGGGGGGGGGGGGGGGGGGGGGGGGGGGGGGGGGGGGGGGGGGGGGGGGGGGGGGGGGGGGGGGGGGGGGGGGGGGGGGGGGGGGGGGGGGGGGGGGGGGGGGGGGGGGGGGGGGGGGGGGGGGGGGGGGGGGGGGGGGGGGGGGGGGGGGGGGGGGGGGGGGGGGGGGGGGGGGGGGGGGGGGGGGGGGGGGGGGGGGGGGGGGGGGGGGGGGGGGGGGGGGGGGGGGGGGGGGGGGGGGGGGGGGGGGGGGGGGGGGGGGGGGGGGGGGGGGGGGGGGGGGGGGGGGGGGGGGGGGGGGGGGGGGGGGGGGGGGGGGGGGGGGGGGGGGGGGGGGGGGGGGGGGGGGGGGGGGGGGGGGGGGGGGGGGGGGGGGGGGGGGGGGGGGGGGGGGGGGGGGGGGGGGGGGGGGGGGGGGGGGGGGGGGGGGGGGGGGGGGGGGGGGGGGGGGGGGGGGGGGGGGGGGGGGGGGGGGGGGGGGGGGGGGGGGGGGGGGGGGGGGGGGGGGGGGGGGGGGGGGGGGGGGGGGGGGGGGGGGGGGGGGGGGGGGGGGGGGGGGGGGGGGGGGGGGGGGGGGGGGGGGGGGGGGGGGGGGGGGGGGGGGGGGGGGGGGGGGGGGGGGGGGGGGGGGGGGGGGGGGGGGGGGGGGGGGGGGGGGGGGGGGGGGGGGGGGGGGGGGGGGGGGGGGGGGGGGGGGGGGGGGGGGGGGGGGGGGGGGGGGGGGGGGGGGGGGGGGGGGGGGGGGGGGGGGGGGGGGGGGGGGGGGGGGGGGGGGGGGGGGGGGGGGGGGGGGGGGGGGGGGGGGGGGGGGGGGGGGGGGGGGGGGGGGGGGGGGGGGGGGGGGGGGGGGGGGGGGGGGGGGGGGGGGGGGGGGGGGGGGGGGGGGGGGGGGGGGGGGGGGGGGGGGGGGGGGGGGGGGGGGGGGGGGGGGGGGGGGGGGGGGGGGGGGGGGGGGGGGGGGGGGGGGGGGGGGGGGGGGGGGGGGGGGGGGGGGGGGGGGGGGGGGGGGGGGGGGGGGGGGGGGGGGGGGGGGGGGGGGGGGGGGGGGGGGGGGGGGGGGGGGGGGGGGGGGGGGGGGGGGGGGGGGGGGGGGGGGGGGGGGGGGGGGGGGGGGGGGGGGGGGGGGGGGGGGGGGGGGGGGGGGGGGGGGGGGGGGGGGGGGGGGGGGGGGGGGGGGGGGGGGGGGGGGGGGGGGGGGGGGGGGGGGGGGGGGGGGGGGGGGGGGGGGGGGGGGGGGGGGGGGGGGGGGGGGGGGGGGGGGGGGGGGGGGGGGGGGGGGGGGGGGGGGGGGGGGGGGGGGGGGGGGGGGGGGGGGGGGGGGGGGGGGGGGGGGGGGGGGGGGGGGGGGGGGGGGGGGGGGGGGGGGGGGGGGGGGGGGGGGGGGGGGGGGGGGGGGGGGGGGGGGGGGGGGGGGGGGGGGGGGGGGGGGGGGGGGGGGGGGGGGGGGGGGGGGGGGGGGGGGGGGGGGGGGGGGGGGGGGGGGGGGGGGGGGGGGGGGGGGGGGGGGGGGGGGGGGGGGGGGGGGGGGGGGGGGGGGGGGGGGGGGGAAAAAAAAAAAAAAAAAAAAAAAAAAAAAAAAAAAAAAAAAAAAAAAAAAAAAAAAAAAAAAAAAAAAAAAAAAAAAAAAAAAAAAAAAAAAAAAAAAAAAAAAAAAAAAAAAAAAAAAAAAAAAAAAAAAAAAAAAAAAAAAAAAAAAAAAAAAAAAAAAAAAAAAAAAAAAAAAAAAAAAAAAAAAAAAAAAAAAAAAAAAAAAAAAAAAAAAAAAAAAAAAAAAAAAAAAAAAAAAAAAAAAAAAAAAAAAAAAAAAAAAAAAAAAAAAAAAAAAAAAAAAAAAAAAAAAAAAAAAAAAAAAAAAAAAAAAAAAAAAAAAAAAAAAAAAAAAAAAAAAAAAAAAAAAAAAAAAAAAAAAAAAAAAAAAAAAAAAAAAAATAAGCAACCAGTTTCCACAATTAAACAAGATCGGTTTTTGGCACCATATTCCGTCCACACACTGTTGGCTCATCCTATATAAGATTGCCAACTTTGTTAAACGCATACTGATTGTTAACAAATTATTGAGATCATGGGGTAGCTACACAAATGGGGTACCAACTTTACCAACGTTATTAATAAAATTGTGCTTGAATTTTCTAAATTTTTAAATTTTCTTCTTTGCTGGGTGGGGCACATTATAAATTAAGTTTTCTAGAAATCTAACTAAAACTAAAGTCTAACTACACACTCTCGTGTTCAAAATTAATAATAAAACAAAATCGCTTAAAATTTATAACACTCAAGTTTTATTCATCTGCATTAACATTAAATTTACATAAATCAACACAATTTTGCACATAAAACGTCGCCTTTAAGTGAATTTGTTTTCATTATATCGATGTTGATAAACACGAAACTTAAATTTAGTTAGAAAACACGAAGCAAAATATTGAACGCATTTGAGCGTTTTATTCTCTATGATTCACCTGTTATTACCACAAATATATGAAATTACTAACATTACGTAGAATTATTAAATAAATTATGAATCACACTACAGTATCGATTCGTTACATGTGTTTGTTGTCAATTGCACACCAAACAAAAATAATTGCTAATTATTTACGTTCGATACGATAATGCATTTATTAAAGGACAATGAACCGTATTACATAAACTTATTTTCCAAAAATGACAACACGCCGGTATTTTATTTGGTATGCCGTGAATAATAAATAAATAGCGCTAACAACAAATTACGTATGCTATGTGATGTGCTCATTACGTTAATTGTTAATTACGTGTCATGGTATGGATTAATGTTGTTTTTCATTTTCAGATGGAAAATCGTTTGTCAACAGCAATCAATGGAAAATAATTGAAATATTGGAAAAATTTTGGACACCTGCATTGCTATTTGGAAGAGTTGTTTGACCATGACTAGAAATATAAACTTTCAAGATTAATATTGTTGTGGTTATTCGCTTAGTAATTACAACGGAAGTTAGTATCTCAAGAACTACCAACCATTTCCTGCGTAAATTCAGTGTTACCCTTGCTTTCAAGCGGCGCATTAAATAAATTGTTTTAAAGTGTTTATAAGTAATACATCATTTAATCTACATAATGGCTCAAGATAATGTAGATGCATCAATGCCTTGTAGGGATATAGGGCAGAGACGTGTTTCAATTGAAGTTTTGAATTGCGAAATGCCGGATAAACTGAGAAAGGATCGAGGCAAAAGGGTGTTGAGGATCTTGTTGAACAGATTAAGATTAAGAAGATCTGCAAGTGTCGACATTTCCGATCCAGATCCATCGTTTAAAGTTGCCTATTTAGGAAACGTCGTTACCGGTTGGGCTAAAGGTAAGATTTATAATATGTAGTGTAGGTACGTGCTTTGTGAGTTCTGATATAGCTTAAATTTTTTCGCCATGCACGTTTTTATCAGTGTTTTATCAGTAAACACGGAAAACGCCGAATAACTCGTTAAACGGAATTCTGTTAAATTGTTTTAAAACTAAAAATATTGTACGTATTATATTTCATTGGCATAATTGCACATAACGTACTAATCATTTTATTTTTGACTTGCAATTGCATATTCAATTATGGTAAATTAAGAATAATGGATCACGGTACATATTCTTAAAACAATCATCCACTTATAACAACTAAGGACATCAAAAGTTATTTATACATAAATGTTCAGGGGATTTTATTAACATGTCCAAATTAGATATTTATAGTTTTAACTACGAATAGTTTACTGTTAAACAAATGTTTCTTGATAAGGCACGTTCGAAAGGAAGCGTGCTCATCTTAAACTAACAATTCTTAAAAGTCAATGCTCTCGATAATTGTATTTATATTTGCAATCAATGAAATAACATACTTTTTCGATGTTTTTATCTTTTTCTTTTATAACTACAAGACAATTAAAGTTATTTTTGTTTCTCTTAAAATTACCTAAACCAGTATCATTAACTTGCATACTTGCAATACTATCGTTCAGTGCATGTATAAAAATTGTTAATAAAAACTGTTAGAGGCAAACAGAATTTAATAATAATAATAATGATAATAATAATATGGTCATAGTCGAGATGAAATCTAAAAGTAAATTATGTTTTTAAACTAGAGAAAGTTGAAGAGTTTTTTTTTTGTTTCAGGATGTTTTTTGGTTGTTTACTATTTAACAAACATTAAATTAACAATAACCAATTAAACATTACCAAATTTAAGTGTAAATTGCAATACAGGGGTTCAAGTTTAAACTGTCCATAAATAATGGAAACTAATTATGTTAAGATTTTGAAAATTATACATTCATTATGTATTTAAATTGCAAGATTGTTCAAAAACATTAACAAATGGAAAGGTTATCATATGTTTAACAGATAAGAAGAAAATTTCAGTATTGAAATTTATAACTGCAAATATTTGTAATGTAAAACGTAACTACTCACCAAACCTTAATTTTCTTGCTAAATGGCTGAAATTTTATATTTGGATGTAACTTATTTAATTCAAAACAACTTTTCTTTATAACATTTTTCTGTATTGTAAAAATAATAATACAATACTTTTGAGAAAAATTTATATTTTTGATAAACCTCGTATACGGCTTAAGAGTTTTGGACCATGCAGAACTTTTTTTCAAAAAACCAATAATAAAAAAGTTTTCCATATGGTTCCAACTTAAATACACACTGAACATCTGAATGAACTATTAATTTTTAACACTATTAGTTTATACTGTATAACAAAGTGGGTGAATCCATTAGCGAGTTAACTGTCGGCTCGTTGGGATGTCGACTCGTGTTAGTGTTCCATTCACGGTCATTGACAGACAGTGACATGGCGTTGTTCCAGTCGGAGTTACTTCGTTATTAGCCGGGTTCCCACCGGGCGCACGGGCTCGCGCGGCAGCCTCGCCAACCAAAGTCGGGCTGTGGGACGTGCCTCGACCGTACTTTGCCTCGGGTGAGCGTGCTCGGCCCGAGCCGACGGCTGTCGGTAAACGGACGCGCTCACAAGTGCCTCAGTGTGCACCGTTCGTTCGATGTGGACGGAATTATCTTTTGTGATACTCTGTTTTGATACTCGAAATAAGTATTACAAGCTGCTATAAGAGTTCCACTTGCTAAAAATCTTAAAAGTTATTAAAACTCGTTCTCGTACAGTGATTGCCTCTCTATAATTGGTGTCGCACTTTTTAATTTTCTCAAACAACAATGAGCACAAAATTTCAAATTCTTGCGAGGACATACGTGTGAAATTATGTACGGTTTTATCATATGTCAAATCATGAAATAATTTATTTCCGTATTGATGGCGACGTTGATAAAGTTTTTTAATCCACAAGCGTCTTGGTCTTTTTTTGAAACGCGAGTGTTTTCTTTTTCTTAAAAAATAAGCTACTAGGAAAGTAGTTGCAGCAGAAATTACAGTACTGTCCATTTCGGTGCTCAAAATCGAACTGATGGCTCGGCCTCCCGCGAGGCTCGCCTCAGGTTTTCAGACAAACTACAAAAGCTGCCTCGCGAGGCAATGCTCGTGAGCCACACATCGAGGCTGCCGCGCGAGCCCGTGCGTCCGGTGGGGACCCGGCTATTTACGTATATTGTTACATCAAGAAAAATAATTGACGCCGCAAAAATTTAATGGAAGAACTTATTGGTGAATCAAACAATTATCAAAATCATATGAGGATGACCGACGAAGTGTTTATGAATCTGCCAGGTTTGGTGTTCCCTTTAAGAAAAATATAAGATACGATTTGTCTGTGCTAATTTACACGATATGAACGCTCCTGTATAATACCACAGCTTGGGTTTGTAAATTTTGTCGGCTCCTGATCAAGTTTTCATACTAGCTTGGACCTTTTCTCTCTCCTTCCTATGAGATGCTCGTAGAAACTGTATGATTTTTTTAAGACCATCTCGCGTCAATATGTTCGTAAATCTGCATTTTACGGCGACTCGATGTAGGGGTGCAGTACGTGCACTCGCTACAACGAAGAAAACTGTTGGCTTACAGACTCTGATGATCCACGGCAGGTCTTACTATTTCAACATGCACGAAGGGCCAAACTGTGGTATTTTAAAACCGCAGTTCTTTAGGTGTCTATTGGTTGTCTATACCTCTGGCTTATAAGGGTTTCCCTAAATGATTGTCTCATCAGGTGAGCGTTTGTAATTGTGTGTTGTTCATCGCTTAGCGTTAATTTTGTTCATTTTATTGCCAACTTGATGAGACAATTATTCATAGTGTATCTAGCATGTTCGAGTATCAAGGGTTTCTTTTCTGATTAAAACACAACCGATCCGATGATTTACAATTTATTAACACTGATAAAATAAATTTACTTCTTAAAACTACTGACAAAGGTTAAACTTGGCGAAACTGACAATGTTTGAACTAACAGTATTAATAATTGGCTTTATTATTGGTTGGAGAAAATAAAATTCCGGAGAAAACCTTTACATTAGAAAACGAAACCAAAGTAGTATAAAAATCTTATCTTAAACATTAAGGTTTTCAGAAACACACGAATGCATTGATTGCAATTAGATTTAAATATAGAACTCAGATAAGTACTTATATTTTACTCGATGTAAGGTAAAGTCGATGTGAGACTGCCTAATCTCAAACAAACTCGGCCCCCTCAAAACGGGAAAATTTAATTTTTATGCTACGATAGAAATATAATAATAGAGCTTTTCTAAATATTATGATGTGTAGTCGGGCCGCGTTTAATTTGTTTGTGACTCATGTCGTTACGTTGTTATGATTAAATTATTTACAATTAACTCTCTTATTTTATTATTAAATGTAGAGTAACATAGATTTAGAAATGTACGAGGTCCTTACAAAGAAGATGAACTGTGAGAAACGTATCTCTTGAATTAAGCATATGCTTAGTTTTGGCAGATTTGTTTATATTTGTTTATTGGCGCTTTGATTTTTCTGTTTTCTTCATTATCCATCTTAAATTGCTTCCAGAACAGTTTGATTAAAAACTAAATTGCATCTAAACGGCGTGTGAATCAGTAAGTAAATAATTTATGAAGTTATACATTTCAAACGAATTTAAATAATACATCAAATAAAATACTGTATAAAATCTGTACAAAAAGATGGTATAATGGAGACATACGTTTGGTATATATTAAACCATATGAATGTTACCAATCATTCATACACAAATTAAACACGGCCGAGTATATGTGTCAAAACCTTTAGTTTTTGATGTAGACATTTTTTTTAAACAATAAAATTTTAATTTATGACGATTAAGTTAAAATTTAGTTTTTCACTTACTATTTATAATGTGTGTTGCAATTTTTTAATTGAGGTAAAAGTAATGTCACATTAAAACGAGCGACAAGTAATTTAATTTATGATACATTGACATATTTTCATAACTACTGATTGAAGAAATTTTCATAATGGAATTATTATTATTTATAAGAGATTAATTACTTTGGTAGTTGCGCCTGCACTTGGCTACAAAGCTTTACATACAGATGTCGTTAATAATGTGTATATCAAATTCATCGAATTTGGGTTTTAAACTTTGTAATCTCCATGATTACCACCAATTTGTGCCTTCCTGATATAAATGATATGCATTGTCAAGTAGTAATAAGTTTAATATTAAGATCTTACCTGCACACTATGTAACTTCTAACACATCTGTCGACAAAGTTGCCTTCAATGCAAATTCATTTTCGTACGTGTACGTTACACAAGTCGACACCTAGATGTCGCAAGACTTATAGTTCGTATATGATGTGCCATCCAGTTGGGAATATAGTCAATAACACGCATTTGTACAGTATTTGACAATTTTGTGATAATGATGAATGTGATTTTTTGGAACTTAATGTCTGTTGTTGGGTCCGAAACTTTGTGCTCTATCCAGGGAAAACTTTGAATATTCTTTTTTTATAGACAATCAGATGCATTTATACAAATGTTAATTAGTGAAGGAAACCTTGAGGTAACATTTATAATTAAATTTTAAGGACCTAGGAAGATTATAAAAGATTCAAAAAGCCCGAATTTACTACGAAAAACAAAAATTACATTTTTGTAAAGAATTGTATCTATCGTGGTAGA
Source organism: Abscondita cerata (assembly GCA_030710515.1). NCBI lineage: Eukaryota > Metazoa > Arthropoda > Insecta > Coleoptera > Lampyridae > Abscondita > Abscondita cerata. Next base: position 18,047 of record JALBCR010001496.1, on the reverse strand, counting down.
TAGTACAGCGAAATAGTTTGATTACCAAATCTTGTCTCCTATAATAAGGGTTAAACAAAACTAAAATAAAAATTAAATATAAGGAGGAAATATTAATCAATCGTAGTATACTTTGTATACAATGCAATAAAAATATATATAATAATATTGTAATAATACAGACCAAATACAACATACATTTTGTTAGAACGACGTTCCAAACAGAAATAACACTTGGTCGTTCTTTATACTATCTCTCGCTCGATCTCTCATTTCATACATAACAGTATTAGCAACCTATTTTATGAAGAACTGATATGTACGCGCGAAATTTGAATTCAAATGTGTTCTTTTCATTCATGTCGAATGCGTTTTGCTTGAAACTCCTCAAATAAAGCCGTAAGAGAAGAATTCCACATTCCACTAATGTGTTGTTTAATGATGTTTTGCAATTTTTAACATGGGAATCATTTTACTAGTAAATGGTTATTTAAAAAACTCTTGTCTAAAGATTGAGGTTAGAATACACAGTATATTTTAAACAAATAATTTTTATTTTCGTATCGCTGCAATGCTGTCCAAGATATTAATTGGAACTAAATTCAATCGACCTAGTTTGTACTGTATAAATTATTCATTTCAAATAACTAAATTGTAAACGCATTTTATGAAAGCAAAAATATAAAAAAGGTTTTAAGAACTTGTAATTTATGTGTACGTAAATGCTAGGTTGCTGCTATTTAGTCAAAACACTTTTTTATTTTGATTAATGACGCATGTATGTTTCAAGGCGCTTTAAAAATTATATACTTAGCTGACATAAATATTTTACACACTACTATTAGTTGTCAAACGAGAACAGGTAGTTCTTACGTTCAACAGTCTTATTAAACAACCATATTGATTGGAGTTTATTATTGTAACAATTAATTGTCAATATTATTAATTTTCTGAAATTATAAAATGTGTTCTCACTTTTTCATCTAATTTTCTTAAGTATGTTGATAATCTTAAAATCAGTACATTTTTATATCTTACAAAACAACCAAATTGTTTTCTGATTGAGCATATACAGGGTGTCCCACCAGGAACGCCATCGATAGATTATAGAAAAACTGTACATGGAAAAATTTGAAAATTTGGTAGTATACTAACATCGACGGGGGCAGTTCTGTTAAAATATTTTCAAGATGGTGACACGTCCGGTTATACCGGAAGTAGGTGTCAAGTTGCTTATTTTAAATGGAACATCCTATATATTATTCTATTTTTTGATTTTGCACAAAATTGTAGACACATTTTGTGTATAATGTCCTATACCTAAGTCTAACTGTTTTGGACTTATTTTAAATTTTATGTCAAAATGACGTTTTCAGGCCTAAACAAAATTATAAAATTTTCCTATACTAATGCCTTTATTATTTAATTGGAATAGGTTTTCTTGTAGCAGGGGACCTATTTTAGTGGGCTATGTCGATATTTTGATAATAAATTAATACAGGGCGATAAAAAAAGGATTAAAATTAAATTCAAAACACGTCAAAAGTCATTTTTTTTAAATGCAAGCACCATGTTTTTATAATTTTATTTTTTTATCATCAAAAATAAGGTTGACTTTGTACAAGGTTGTCTATTCAAAAAATTCATGGTTTTCGAAATATTGGCAATTTAACTTTTTTTTGTTGCACAAATGCTATTGTATTTCTTTTAATATGAATGGTTATTCCTAGTTGGCCATGATGGCGTTAGAAAACGATCCTCTGTCAAGGATATGTCAAACTGTGTGTATCAAACTAAGAAATGCCAACAGTTTAAATGTTTAAATGATAAATTATTGATATTTATTCTATTAAAATAAAAATATAGACAATGGAAGTCCAGAATAGTGTTATTATTAATAGTATAACATTAACATATTTTTTTTAATTGAATCAACTATTGGCGATCAGTCGATTACTTAATCTATTTCTTTCACATTTTTTGTCTATTTAATTGTGAAGAAGAAATATTTAGATGAAGTCTGTTTTTATATTATAAATGTTAGACCTAAATCATTCATAGACACTGATATTTAATTTTTTTGTAATAGTTGTTAGTTAACCTTTTTTAACGAAAAATTTAAATGATTTTTATTTCATAAAATTACTAAATGTATTCTAAATTATTTGGAACTTAAAGAATGTGGAAAAATTGACTGTCGACTCACGCTGAAAAACCAAATTTTATATGTACTATCTGTTTTATTTTTTATGAATAGTACCATCGTTTTTATATAACACAATGATCTGAACTCTACATTTTGTATTCAAACATTATTAAAAAATGCATTTTTTTTAAATCATAGAAATAGTCCCATAACAGTATTACCTACTTTATAAGTAGAGTACTACTTACAAATGGCAAAAGTGAAAAGTTTGTTTAGATTTTATTTAGAATCTGCATTACAGTGCTCTAATTAGAAAATAAAATTAGTGTTAATAACCTTAAGTGATATTGGTGAATAACTAATTATATACCTAGATACAGGATGGCCAAAAGCTGTGTTGGTCTTCTTACGGCTTTATTTGAATAGTTACAAGGAAAATGCATTCGACATAATTTTCATAACTTTTGAATTTATTTGGATATATTACATTTTGAAAATTTTGTTAAAAATAAATAATCTGATATCTTAATTTTAAAGTAAAATGAATTTTTGCTCTACCATGATTCTAAATACACACAGTGTTGCATAATTTCGAATTGTTGTTTTTCTTTGTTGTTTTAATTGGTGACCCCTAAATTTTATTTCCATACTCAGACTTTTGAAAATCATCATTACATTCAACAATGTCTAGATTTGACTAAAAATATTGGAACTGTTTGAAAATAAAATTCTGAGTTATATTTACATTCTTCTATTTTCGATTATCTTCAATATACTGTTTAGTCAAAGGTATACATACTTATTTGATATGTATTTGATGTAAAACTTTCTCAAGAACTAAATAGATAAGAGTTGTCATTTAAAATAATTTATTATTTATTTTATAGCAACATTTTTTCAAAATTTTTATACGGGGTGTCCTCAAACAAAGTGGCCTATTAGACGTTTATAGAGAACTAATCGAATTTAAATTTTGAAACTTTGTGATAATATATTATTCATACTGATCTTTAATTGTAAAATAGTTTCGCTTATATTGCACTTCCGGTTGTGCCGGAAGTCGACATCAACTTCTTTATGTTAAATGGAATGATATGTTTTTTATAATATTTTTGTATTTAGCTCCTAATTTAAACTTTTATTAAGGTTTGTAATATCTATTTCGCATAGTTTTTGAAATATCGTTAAATTTTTTTAAAAATATTGGTTTGTAGGATATTTTTAAAAATTCATATTTTTGAACTTTATTAAGATAAAAATTATATTTGGTTTCCTTATAACAGAAGCTTAGTTTTATTCATTACTGTGATCAAAATATGTTCAGTGTATTCAGGACGTCCACCATTGATTCTCAAAGTAAGCGAACTTCAAATGGCAACAAGTCGATTTTTTAAATGGAACATACTAAATATTATTTAACAGGTTGATTCAGAAATTTTTTGTGATCGATTGATATAAGCATTACCTGTACTCATTTCATACGGTTTAGAAGTTATTACGTATTTTATAAAAATTATTTTAATGTGGTAATATCTAGTTAACTATGGAAAGGTAGCGGTGCAAGACAAAAATTAAAATGTTTAACGGTAGGAGCAATGTAGGTTACAAATACCATACGAATAAATAAATAAACAAATAATAAAATTTATTTTTAATTAGTTAATATCTACAAAAACTTAGTTATTAAATTGTTCAAAATGACGTCCAACAAAGATGAAGTCTTCGTAGCACTTCTTGTGTAGTAGCTCTTCAAATATCACTTCTATTAATTCTTCTAACTGCCGAATTTATTCGACCTACCAGTTCTTCACAATTACTTACGGAGTTGCGTAAATAATATCTTTTAATTTACCCCAAAAGTAAAAATCGCAAGGAGTCAGAACTGGTAATCTTGGAGGCCAACGTAAAAAGACCTAACGACCCATCCACCATCTCAAACATATTGGTTAGTTCTTGAGTTACCTACAGCATGGGTACTATGAGATGGAGCTCCGTCCATTTGGTACCAACAAGTCAAATATGTTTGAAGAGTAAAGATCTGTTTTATTATTTTACAATATTACAATATTACATGTTACCAATAATGCATTGTTTTTTTTCCATAGTTAGCTAGATATTACCAAATTAAATATACAATTAATTTAGTGTTAAAGAAGACTTCATCTTTGTTTGAGAAAAAGTGAACAAAATTTTGAACAATTTAATAACAAAGTTTTTTGGATTGAATTAACCAATTAAAAATTTTTTTTTTTTTTTTAAAAAAAATACAAAAAATTTTTTCCCACTTTTTCAATTTTTGTCTTGTAACGTTAGCTAGATATTGACTTACTACAATCTTCTACCAATGAATATTTATATTTTCCTAAACTAAACATAAATTTTATAAAAAGTAATAACTTGTAAACCGTATAAGATAAGTACAGGTAATGCTTACATCAATCGATCACAAAAAAATTTCTGAATCAACCTGTTAAATAATATTTAGTATGTTCCATTTAAAAAAATTGACTTGTTGCTATTTGAAGTTGGCTTACTTTGAGAATCAATGGTGGACATCCTGAATACACTGAACATATTTTGATCACAGTAATGAATAAAACTAAGCTTCTGTTATAAGGAAACCAAATATAATTTTTTTATCTTAACAAAGTTCAAAAATATGAATTTTTAAAAAATATCTTACATACCAATACTTTTTTTAAATTTAACGATATTTCCAAAACTATGCGAAGTAGATATTACAAACCTTAATAAAAGTTGTTTTAAATTAGGAGCTAAATACAAAAATATCATAAAAAACATATCATTCCATTTAACATAAAGAAGTTGATGTCGACTTCCGGCACAACCGGAAGTGCAATATAAGCAAAACTATTTTACAATTAAAGATCAGTATGAATAATATATTATCACAAAGTTTCAAAATTTATAAGATTAGTTCTACATAAACGTCTAATAGGCCACTTTGTTTGGGACACCCTGTATATTTAAATATTTTATTATCGGAAGAAAACGCTACTACTGTTAAGAGACAGAAATAAAAGTACAAGTATAATAAAAATATCTTTACAAAAAAGAGTTTAAAGGAAGAGTGCCAAGAACACTTGGCGAGGCCTGAAACGTTGAGTCAAAAAGAATCTTGAGCGATCCTCACCGGATTCATTATCTAACTTCAAAGAAAAAATCTAAACTTGCTATGTTTTTATCACTTTCTTGACAATATCTGAATAAAAGCATTAACAATAAAACTAAACTTTATTTACTTCATACAATAATTCACAATATTCATTAAAAATGATACTATAACTTTTGGAATAAACAAAGTGATGTTATGTTAGACACACTGTACAACTAAAAGTAATTTTAATAGATAACTTGTCAAAAATTAGGGGAATTAGTGAATAAATTTTTCTCGTTGGTCTTCAAATAAAGCGATAAGAGAAAGCTTATATTCAGCTCTTGGCCACTCGGTATATGAAATTTAAAATTAATGAAGTATTTTTAATTAATTATTTTTTGACAAGATTTTGTTGATTATGGACCACTGGTCAACTTCGACATTTTAAATGGAAGCACATATTTTTTATTCTGAATTTACGTGAATATTGACTTTCATATATTTCAGGTTATTAATGGTTGCGTCAAAGCATTTTAAATATCAAACTCAAATTTTATTTACACTTAGGGCAATAACGAGTCGAAGTGTCTATAGTTTAAAAATTGACATAGGTTATACAGGGTTCAAGAAAAAAATGTCAAACTTGTAATCGAAAATGATAAATAACTTGATATAATCAAATGGAACATCCTGTATTTTTTCCAAGATCGATGTATCACTTAAAGGAATCCTCACAAGTATAATTATCTACATCATAATTAAAGTTAACTTACGCAAATCTATTTGATTGTATTACTCATTTGTCACTACTGCATAAAAGTTTAAGTTTTCTCAGTCATTCATCTTAATGTAGCGATCTCTATCTTTTGCTTAATATTGAGGTTTTCCAAACGTCAATCATTTGTTGTCAAGTAGAATGGAAAAAAAATGGTTTTTAATTTAAAAAAATAAATGTTTTTTAAATTTAGTGTTAATATTTAATTTTTATTTAAATGTTTTGTTATATTGACTTTGATTTGTAGGAGGAAATTTTCTAAAACATATATTAAGATGGTTTCTCTTTCTTATCAAGTAACGAAAATAATTGTTTTTTGTACAAGTTACGTTTGATTATGAAAAATGTTACTTTAACAAAAATATATTTTTTATTAAAAAATCACGTTTGATAGTGATTTTAACCGCTACAAGTTATTATCAACCACATTTGGTGTAACACTCGAAGTAGGTATGTGAATCTATATAGCATAAAAAATTATATGTCAAAACAAAACTGTTGGAAATGGAGGCAATTATGTAATACTTAATTTCTGTAAGTGACCAAAATCATCTATGCCGAATGGGACACGGGTTAGTATTAATGTTTTTTGGAAAAAAACGTCGCAAAATATTCATTTTTTAATGTAGTATCTGATAAGGGTACATGCTGTGGCGGCTTTTCTGTGTTTACTCCTCATATTAAACAAGTGTTTCGCGCAGAACTCCACATCGTTCCAAATTCAAATTTTTGGTCAAAAAGAAAAAAAAGAAAAATAGTTTAAACAATAGTTATAGACATTAAAATTTGAAATTTTTGTATCAAAAAATAGTTTAAACAAAAGTTTTGTATAATTAAATTACAACCAACATTTATTTAAAGCACAGATGTGTCAAACGAATATTTTTAATTAATTAAAATTAAATTATTATCTGTAGAAAAAATTAAATAAACATTCGTTTGAATTTAATTAATTGACGAAATATGGTTAGTCACTTGATATTTTAATAACATTACATTAAAAAAATGTAAACTTTTTATGGCAGAATCTGTGGATATATCTGTTTTGGATCCCTTCGTGCTTTTCACAAAAATAATTGGTAACAACACTCTTTTTTGTTATCAAAACAGTTTAAACACTTGTGATATCTCAAAATAACACTAACCAGATTCGAATGTGAATCATCTGCTATTCGTGTTTCAGCACAATTACAATCATTTTACTGGCAATGACGTGAAACATAATTGTTAACGTCCTGCTGAATTCCATCTAATGAGACACGTTAACACTTCACATTACATAATCGTTGCCTAATACGTTTGTATATTAAACAGTTTTAAACATATGGTTTCAAGAAATCAAACTTCTATTGCCTAATGCAACATAAAAATCCAATTATGTATTTATGAAAGTGGCATCACCTGCGTATTACTTCTTGATTCAATTAAAGAACCGGCAATATAAAAAGAATGGCGGTTTATTTAACAAATTCTTAGATCAATTGCACAATAACTTCTCTCAAGTAAAATCAATCTATAATTTAGCGCGTTGATTATTGCTATATCGTGTCTTAAAGGTATTCGTTTTCTTTAAATAAAATTCACAAAGAAGCTAAGGAATTACGTTTAACAGTAATAAATTGTTCTACTCTGAATACCTTAGATGTTAATGACAATGACCGCAGGCGTAACCTACATTTAATTATACTTTAATGGAAAGTACTACAATTGTGCAATAAAATAATTTTATTGATATTTTGAATGGAATCGTTAAAAATGGATTAAGCCTGTTTGTGTTTAAAAAAATATCTTTAAATTTCCGTAATTTATTGTAATTGCATTTAATGAGTTAAGTAGATCAAAACGTGCTGAGAGTAAAATATTTAATTGTCTTCTTACTTTGTAGTTTTCTAACAGTCCGGATATTAAGATTGATGGTTTAAAGTTTTTAACATAACTTTAATGTTCATTATAGTTGTTATGTTAATCGTTTCCTGACACCTAGATTGTGCGGTTCAATCACATTTAAAAGGCGTTGGTAAATGCACGTGCACATCATTAATTGAAAAGCATCTAAATATTTCAATTTTAAACCATATGCATTTCTGTATTTTTTCCAAAAAAAAAACTACCCACATTCAATCATTTTCATTATTTTTTTCATTTTATTGTATGTTTTCAATAGTTACGTAAGTTCTTTAAATACATAGTACACATAATTGCTAATTGAATCAGTGTTACAAAACGTTGCCAAATGTTGAAACATCGTTACAAACAATACCATTGCTATTTATTACATAAAACTTGGCATTGTTTCTCTGTACTTGATAATGGAATATTCTGGGAAAATAAACTTCATCGTACTTATTTTGATTTATCCATAAGTTATGTAGTTTAGTGAATTGTTTTTTCTGGAATGTTAATTGAAAACAAACTTTCTAAACTGAAATTGTAGCGTGGGTAAAATTTACGTTCTTTTTGCGCCATCTGTTGTTTTAATCCTTTAATGATTTTTCGAATTTCTTGATATTATTTAAGATATTTTTGGAATTTACACATATTGTTCCGAATAAGAACAGCCACAGAGACACTGATCGACTACTCACACACCTGCCGCAGAGGCAATTTAAGGTGCATAAGTGAGGTTGACCTTTATTTGTCTTCTTGATTGTGACCTATGTAGGCATGCAGGGGCAATTTTCTAGATTGTTCTCTTTGCAAAACAGCAGGGGCACATATTGGAAAAATTGCGCTCCAAAACAGTTTTTCGATGATAATTTCTTTTCGGAAATGCGAAAATGTGCTGTGAAAATACTATGAGTTAAAAAACTTACCTACATGGCCTGCCTATGCCTTACGGTCTGTCGAAGGTATAAATCTTGAGATCTCTTTTACGAAACATTTTCCGGCAGACCTCAATAATATTTTGCCTGAACATCAGTATGTGTGTGTCATCCAACGATGTTCGTTGGCGTATTTTCAGAGTCATGGTTTCTGAGGACGGGAACTGTTTCATTTGTGAAAATTAATTGCAAGGATGTAAAGTGATTGCAGTGAAGGAAAAGGACTGGAAACATTTCCTAAATTAAGTGTGACCAGCAAATTAGCTATTTGGTTGCAGCTAATGAACGGTATCCCAACTCCTGCCTGACTAGATATATTAGAAAAAGAAATTTACCTTATTTTCATGCCAGTGCTAGTGGCCACATTTTATATTTAAAGTGTTGTCACTTGTATTTGCAATATATGCTTAACAAACGACAGCCGAAAAATAGGAATTTTTTACGAGCAAAGAATACTTTATAGCTAGGCGTTCCGACAAATTTGTTGTGCCGTGGTGAGATATGACGATTGAGTAATTGTTGATGCAGATGATATAAGACCTTGAGGGCCTTACTCAAGGATAAGGAATCAAGGACAACGTGCTTTCCAAGTGGGCTCTGTTTCTAGACTAAGTTTTTTCGAGGGAGTTAAATAATTTTGAAACGTAGTTTTTTCAACTTTCGAGAAGCACGTCGAGATGACAGCTCGCCAATTCGTCGTAACGATGGCGGCTTACGAAATGTAAACTAAATGTTTGGTTGTGCCAACATGTTCTTTTTCCAGAAGTAAAGGAACTGATGCCAATATAAACACTGGAATGATCTGAGATGAAAAAATAAACTACATGCTCAAACACGCCACAGAAAATGCAGATTTACTAATAAAATCAATACAGTAATCAGTATTTTCATCTACATTTGATTCCATAATATTTGTCGGTTAAGATCTTTTTAACTTTTGTCGAAACCATTTTGCAACGGATATACTCAACCGAAAGTATCATTGATAAAACAGCCGTAGATAACATCTTATTTTTCTACGTCTTCAGAGTGATATAACATCAGCACTTTTCAATCAAGGCAAAATGAAATGTACCAATGTACTCTGGAAGAATCGAGATGTAAACGAGCTCGTCTGGGTTTTAAAATGTTAAGATTGGAGAACGCTTTCTTCTTGGGTTGTACGGTTACAGCGGTGTAAAAAGAATGTCGTTAATCACATACAGATTTACATAAATTTAAAAATAAATTTAATTTAGCATCGCTGTCACCGACAGAAGCCTCAGCACGATAACATTTTTTTAGAACCGACCACCAGGTTAAGCAGTGGTATAAAGTTGGAAAAAATGCAGAGTAGTGAGGATGGAAAAAGAGGAAGAATGGGCTAATTTTTGTCACCACACTCGAGCTTCCAGCACCAGAAAACTTTCTAAAACTAATATCTTGCAAATGCAAAAATGAGTCTCAGGGATCTTGTGGATGCTAAAAGGCTATACGAAAGTGCTCTGTTATTTGTGTAAATTGCAATGCCAGTTGCGATAATTCGGATGTTGATCTGCAAGACAATAATGAAAAGGAAGAAATAGAGGCAGTTTTTCAGCGTACCTTTGAGCAAATCGGGAAAGAATATGATGAAGTAGACAAAGAGAATCCTATCGCGGATAACTTGAAAGAACTTCCTATCCGCGAGGTTTTGAAAACTAATAACCGCAAAACCTGGTCCATCAGGGATAGCGAAGAAATGGAGAATGGGCTAAATTTAGAGTCAGCAGTGTGTGTAAATGCGTTTTTTGGCAACCTACTAAAAAATTTTAATCACGGCAACCCCCTATTTAGCACCAATTGATTGAACTAGAAGTTCTAGGTTTCAAACTTTTTGTTCTCTCTGTAACTTCTATTTGGTTTGCAGCCTATTTCTTTTTTGATATCCATCTCGTCTTAGATCTAGATTGTATCTACTCTTTCATGCCGTTCTTTACTACGTGTACCATCCGGAGATTTATTTTTATTTTTTATTTTACTTTTTACTTTATTAAACTTGACATGTAGGTAGCAATTTATAATTCCGGAGCTCGGAGGTTTGATTAGATTTTTATTTTATTATTTTATTTACTTATTTTACACGTTTATTCTTCAAACAAAAACTAATTGTTTTAGCAATATCTACAACAATATTAATTATAGAAAAAAAATTATGGGGAAAAATGTTTTTAGTTTTTATTTCCATATCTTTCTAAAACTGTTTTCCTCTTTTTTAGGCAAAAATTGAATTATAGTCTTAAACAATAACATATAAGGACGGTCTTGAACAAGCCGCTATAAGGATCTGTATGACTGCTTATGTATATTTATTCTATCGGTTTTTTTTTAACTTGTTCTATGAAAAAATTGTAAGTTGATGCGCCCTTTCTGTACGTTTATAGGCGTTCATTAAATTTTTTGAGTTTTGCTAAACTAATTTGTGGTCGTTTTCTGCATTAGCGGAATTTAGAGCATTCTGGTTTAGTACCGGTTGGTAACTATAAAATCGATCGTGGATTGTGTTCTTTCTTTGTATGTGGATATATTTCTCTTTGTATTCATTTCCTAGAGCGGTTTAAAAATCTCTCAATAAGATTTGTCTTCCTCTACAGTACTCCACGTGCTGTTTTGGTTTGGGGTCTTGTTGTTCATACATAGCGAAGATGTCTTTTTTATATTTTCTAAGACACCATCTTTTTTATCCGCGCTTAAAACCTGCAAAAACGCCATTGAGCTACTCAATCCACCCATCAACATACCAGGCAAAGGAGTGAAAGAAGTTAGCCCTATTGTTGCACCCTTGAGACTAAGCTTTTAAACTTATATACAGAATCAACTTCAATTAGGAACAACATCTTACAAATATGTTCTTTTTCTCCTTTTCTAGGTAAGTTTTTTTAAGTGAATTTTAGTTTGCGTCAACTTTCTATACACTTTAGTTGTGTGTTTGTTAGAATAAGGGCGATGTGGAGTTCTGCACGAAACGTTTGTTTTTTTTAATTTAACCCTTATGTTGACTATAAAACGAAATATTATTAAAATAGTTGTTGAAACACGTCCCTAACTATAATTTTTCCTATGGATTCTTTATTAGTACTCGATTAGTACCTACATATTAGTTTTTCGATTACAATTTTTCAGTTTAATTTGTTTTTTACTTAAACCATGTTGTAAGTTATGTTTCAATAATTTTTTGCATTTTCAAAAACTTGTTCTGCTAGACAATTGTTTGAGTAAACTTGACCTCTTCAGTAATATCTGTATTTGTTAAAAACTTAAAAGGTTTTTCCAGTTCTTGCAAATTTATTGACTGCAAATACGATCTTTGACATTTAAAATTTAAATTTTTGCAAACAAAAACTCCTAAATATTTCGATAAAATCTTACAACAATTTGCAAAACGTCCAAATACGTCTAACCAAAGTGAAGCAAGTTGTGGAATAACGTGATTGTTGCAAGTTGCAGTGATGGTGATCGCATGCAAAAAGTGAATACCTTAGGTTTAGTTAATGAACCGATTGACCTTCATTTAATTTAATTATTAATTGACTGCTGCGTAAGTTTTGTTGAACGATTATGCATTTTGCGGGTAAGACGTAAAAAATTTCAACAAGTCGCTGCCAATTGACATTATTGCTTTAATAAATTCCTAATTTAAATGTAAATTTGTTATAAAACCGTTTAATTTTATTTCGATTAAGTTCAATCAAAAGTGAATTGGGTTGGGATTACGTAATAACTTAATTGAATTTGTTAATCTGAGAAAGTTAACTCAACAGTTTTAGTAAATAGGCTGGCGGGCAGTGAGCGAATGTTTATTTTTTTTATAGGAATTAACTGTATTAGATTATGGTTAGACAAAATTTTATTTAATTTAGTATAATTATTTAAATCTAAATACCGGTTGTTTAAATCAACAGTAGTTTTAAACAACGTCGATGATACTTGAATAGACGGTTTATGAATGCTATTTGCTGTTAGTAAAACGGTTCTTAAGATCACTTTTATGGAAGTATTTTATTTTACACTAAACCTAAAGCGGTAATTTTATTGTGTAATAAACATTTTTCGATAAATTGCTGTCAAATTTTTGTTTAATTAAGTAATTCTTGATTGGGTGCTTAAGAATTTTTATTTCAACAGGTAATGGTACAAACTATAATCCTTAACTTTTTCACGAATTAGCTCTTAATTTTCTAATAAGAACTACCGGTTTCGAAATTACTGGTTCACTTTACAGCAAATAAAAGTTAAAGTTTTTAACTGTAACGACATGTGTGTGTTAGTGCAAAGCGCTATCTAAACGATAGCTTTAATGCTTGAAACACACGTTGCCGATAAAGCCAAGTATAACTTGTGCAGAAGTTTATACTATTCACACGTGTCAATGTTTACACGAGATGTCGCAAGACACACATTTTACTTATGTTCATTGCTCAACGAGAGCTTAAAGACCAACCGCCGTCTTGTACAGTCGTATACCGCATTTAAGTATACACTTCTGATGAGCTCACAATAAGAGCGAAATGCTGCATCGGTTGTTCTTTTGTTGCGTGTGCTTCTGTACAAGTTATACTTGGCTTTATCGGCAACGTGTGTTTCAAGCATTAAAGCTATCGCTTAGATAGCGCTTTGCACTTTACACACACATGTCGTTACAGTTAACTGTTGGCATTTTTTTAATTTAATATTATTCAAACGTGTCAATGTTTACACGAGATGTCGCAAGACACACATTTTACTTAAAGTTTTTAGTTTGTCTTGGTCGTTGGACGTTCAGATGTAAAAAAATGTATTCGTCTTCATTATAAAACGTCGGGTATTCGTAAATTAATTATGAAAAAGTGTTACGTCTGTAATACAAAGAAATTTTTTTGTACTCATTTGTGGTTTTAATATTCATTACTGTTTTGATTCTAACCATTGTCTTCTGAAAATCATAATCTGTGGGTTGATTATTAATTATTTTGTTTTCATGCACGTTCATTGCAACTGGTTTTTTTTTAAGTTTTTAATTTATTCGTGCACCGTAAGTTTTGGCTATTTGCGGATGTAAACAAGATTTTTCTGCAATAAATTTTAGTGGTTTCAAGTGGACTTGTCAGTATAAATGGTTCGGTCACAGTATAATAAACATTTAGCAGTGCATCTCTCGGATGAAGTTATTAATTAATAAAATATGAAAAATATACATTTTTTAAGTAATTAATTTAATTGGCATTTTTGATAAATCTATTTACAGAATCGCTTGTAAGTTACAATTAAATCTTATAATCGACTGTTTCTTGCGTATTAAAATATTAAAACGAAGTGCATGTTTTGTTTCATACACCAAGATACACTGCAGCCATGTTTATTATGGTGTGGTTCGGTCACCATTACGTTTAGGGCCAAAGCCTTGTCCTCTGTGGCTGTAATATGCAAAACAAAGGTTACACTCGACATATTTCGAAAAATATCCACAAATACTTGGTCAATTGGTCGTTAGCCAAAGAAAGATTATCTTAAAACAAAACGTCTTCAGTGGAATTGAGTGTCGGGAATGGTAACCGTAGTTGCCAACGTTTATGCCACCTAACTTATAACAAGTTGATTACTGGTCCACCTTGAACCCTCGTTCGTTTGTTTTAACCTCTTACGATAGTGGGCGAAAAGTTGGCAACTGGTTACCATTTTGACAAAGTCCAAACTCTGACTGTGAAAGCCTCAGTTCTTACAAAAATTATCTTGCCTTTAGGTATTTGATAGTGATAAATACTGGGTTGGTAATATAGTAAGATAGTAACAAATTAATTTAATTTATGCACAGATCCATTATAATCAGTCTATTATGTCAAATTCACCTGAACATAACCGCCTCTTTATGGCCCGCGGCCGTCTTTATGGCCCACGGGCCATAATGAAACGTCAATTAATTGTCAAAGTTGTTTTTAATTTATTTAAAGGGACATTTACTTCAAGTCGTTGCATTTGTATTTGAGGAGGTACATTTACATTACTATCGTGAAAATAATACACAGGGGTACTAATTTTCATGAAACTCCGAATGAAAGTCATGTTTATGTGATGGAATCGAGTCGAAAGTCAAAATTCGTGACTTGTGGAATCATATGTGGAAGTTGGTATCTCTGCTCTACGCGTTGACTTTGTTGACAGGTGACGTTACTATAGTGAAAGAAGTAAATAAGGGTATCCATTTTGTTTTGGTTCAGTTTGTGCCAGAATTTTTCAAAATGAGTTTGAACGATTTTTTTCTTCGGATGAAGAAAACTGCGAAGCTGAAATTAGCGGTATGGCTGAGACGGCAAGAAACTGTGGCTTGATGCCCGAGAAATCGAAAGATATTTACGAAAAAACTTACTCTGAATACATCAAGTGGTGTGGTAAAATGAAAGTGCAAAAATGCTACCTCGAAAAAAGTCTTCTGGCGTACTTTTATCATCTTTCTAAAATACGAAAACCAAGTTCGCTCTGGAGTTATTATTCAATGTTGAAAGCTACACTGAAAATAAATCATAACGTCGACATATCTAGGTATTCTGCGTTGTTTGGCTTTTTAAAAAGGAAGTCTGATGGCTTCAAACCAAAAAAAGCCAAAGTTTTCACTCAAGAGAATGTCGAAACTTTTTTGTATAAGGCATCAGATGAAATTCATTTGATAAATAAGGTAAACGCTACACTTAGGTACAACTAAAAATATCTTTCATGAAATTTTTTCTCTAGGTTGCTTTAATTTTTGGGTTATCAGGGGCATGTCGACGCCAAGAGCTTGCAAATCTCGAAAGAGACGATATTCAGGAGTTACAATCGTCGTTGCTAATTACATTAAGAGACACCAAAACAAAATCAAATAGAATGTTCAGTGTTATCAATAACGGCAAAACACCAAGCCTTTTAGAAATATACAAAAAATATGCTAATCTTCGCCCAGCGGATACAGAATCTCGCCGATTTTTTCTATCTTACAGAAACGGAAAGTGCACCAAGCAAGTGATGGGCAAAAATACTTTAGGCGAAATACCCAAAAAAATTGCCATTTTTCTAAAACTTCCCAACCCTGAATTGTACACAGGACATTCATTTCGCCGAACATCAGCTACTTTGCTAGCAAATGCAGGTGAAGGTATATTAGGAGTTAAACAGATTGGAGGGTGGAAGTCCACATCTGTCGCTGAGCAATATGTAGACGACTCAGTTGCAAATAAGCAAAGACTTGCGACAGAAATTTTTCGCGGAGAACACTCGTCAGAAGTTTGTAAAGTGCATTTGCCACCTGAGATAGTACCTGAATGTAATGTAAGGATAAATAATACTGACGGATTAACTGCCACTACGAGCAATATACTATCTGTTCCAAATGTAAATATGACCAATTGTTCTAATTGTGTTATTAATATAAATATACCGAAATACCAAATTTAGGTTTCGCTTTTTCGATTATTGATAAACTTAACTTCATTTTCTACACAATCATATTTTTGAAATGAAAACTGGATCTGTGCATAAAATAGTGTATGTATCGCGGGCGTAACTTGCTTTTATGACCCTACAGCTTTTTCCTAGCCCTCGGCTACGCCTCGGGCTAGAAATAAGGCTTCGCGTCATAAAAAGCCTTTTTTACGCCCTTAGTACATAAATAACTATTAATTAAATTTAATGCAAATGCATTTTCGGACACTAGATGTCGCCACACTTATTGATCAAATTCATATATTTAATACTACCTAGTGATTTTTTTATATTTTCATTTGATAATGTAAGCAAATATTCACAAGAAAGGAAGAAAGAAGGGCTTGAGAGAAATCGAATGTACGTACTGTAATGATGAAAAGAAACACTAAACTGCTCAAAAAATGTAACTAACAGTTAAGCTATTATAATAGCAAACATCATTCAGTAGTATATTTAAAATCATATGTCACAACAGAATATACGCACGGTCTGAAAACTCATATGGATCAAGTCAAAACATATTTGTAGTGTTTTTCCTAACCAGAGGTGGCGCCGTTGTTGATGGTATAAGCGAAATAATTAGTTTTAAGGATCATCAGTACGTTTAGTATCAGGAATTTACATGTAAAATTTCCAATTTTTGGTTTGAGTTTTCTCGGTCACCCGTTAACCGATTTTGACGTGTCTCTGTGTCAAAATGTAGGACGGAATGCTAACCACTTTCTTTTTTTGACAAAGGTCACCTAAATGACCTACAGGTCAACTCAAACAATGGTCTTCAAAAAGTGACCGGACCAATTTGTTAAATCAACAAATTCAAACAAGTAAACAAAAAATATTGAAACATTCGAGAGATCAATTATACACACGTTAATTGTAAGTACGTTACACTCATTGATTGAACATTACTTAAAAACCTTTTTTTATTTGTGATAAAAATTGTAAGGTGGATGCGTAGCAGCCTACAGATTTCCTTTGTTTATATACATACTAAATGCTCAAAATTTTTTTTATTTGTTATAAATTTTGTCTTCTTTGGTGTCGATTGAAACGACCCAGCCATGCATCCTCAAAGTTGTTTATGCATGGTAACAACAAATTTTTATTTTTTATGTAAAATTCATTATCCAGTAGCTCTTCTAACGTTGCAACAACATTTTTTCGGGTACGAAAGCTGGTTTCCATTATGTTTCTCGACTAGCACTGCGAAATATGAAAGCTACCACGGAATCTGACTAGTAAAGTTTTGATGTAGGAATAATTGCTGCTCTTTCAAAATCCACCAATGTTGTTGCAGGCCGTAAACTTGGTTTATGGCCTTTAATTTAGTATCAAACATATGCAGTGTTGTTAGTTTAACTTGTTGAGCCATTTCTTTTATTCCATTAGAAACTTTCGCTTCATCTCCTACGATATGAACTCTTCTGGTACATTTACACTATTGTATATTGGTTACACTTCTAAATTGTCCTTTTCACGAATGCTTTTTTCTTTTTTATGGATAAATCCATTGTTCACGGCTTATTGGCATTTTTTCGACTTTTTTACGTAAGTTAAGACCATTTTTATTACAGACTTATATCTTAATACAGATTCCTTAAAGTGGAGGGAAGAAATGAATCACTACCCTTGATTCCAATGTGCCGACGTTTAGCCCGACTCCATACGGGCTTCAGGGTTTCTTGAAATTTAGAGCGTGACAGTCACATCTAACATAATATCTAGCAATACGTAACTGAACGAAGCATGCAAACA